>JABUQX010136412.1:0-20000 GCA_015478945.1 Trachelipus rathkii | reverse complement strand
TTTTGATTATTTTTGTTTGCAGGTGGTTATTTGTCTTATTCGTAAAATATTACATATACATTTTCTTAGTGGCTATGAAAAATTTGTTTTGGGCTTGGTATAACAAAATCAAGCCGTTTGATTTTTTTTGTACTATGCTTATATTTTTAAGAGTTTTGAGAAAGGCTGGTTAATTTGTTGCAGGAAGTAATTTTAATTTCTGAATTTTTTTTCCAGAAAGTAATTTTAACTTTGAATGTATTTTTTTTAGGAGGTTGTTATTTTAGGTAAATTTCTTTTTGAAGTTTTTTTATATATATATATAATTATCATGGGTTCGATGAAAGTTTGTTTTTGATTTTTGTGTGCAACTTCTGGTAAGGATTCTAAAATTTATTTTTTTTGGTTTGTAAATTATTTAGGTATAACAGGTGTTTCTTTTTTTTTTCCTCTCGCGATTTAGTAACACACGAATATATTTCATTTTTATTTTTGAGTACAGGATTTTTGTGAGTGGGTTATTTGTAATATAAAAATTGTCTTTGGGCTCTATGTAATCTCAAGGTAATAAAATCCTAGTTATTTGTTTTTATATTTATATTTTTTTTTGTGTTTTTTTTAAATTGGTTTTGGGTTCTATCTAACACAAACCCGGTAGATGATTTTTATGAGTATGTAACGCCTTAGTTTTAAGAAACATTTTAGGTTTTTCTTTTAAAATTTTTTTTTTTTGTTTTTTTAGGGGTCTCTTGTAACAATGACGGTATTAAAGTTTTTAGTTTGTAACATTTTTAACTAAAATCGAGTACTTGTTTTGTGGCATATTTCAGTTTCTTTACTTGTTCGAAGAAACTATTTTGGGGGAAAATAGTCGTAGCCCGCCAGTGTTATTTTTGCGGATTTTTGAAAATTTCCTTTGATATATTTTAGTTTTAAGGTTTTAGTACAGTTTTTTTGAAAGTGGGTTATGGAATTTTTATTCATAATTTTTGATTCCCTGATACACTGTTTGGCAACAAATGAATACATTCCATTTTTCTTGTTTAAAAATTTGTCGTTAACAAATGCAGGTATTATATTTTACTTTATATGAGGTTGAAAATCTTACGTTGTCTTAAATTAACTAATTGGGTTTTACTTTGAGTCCAAACTGAGGTAATGCCAAACCGTATATGCCCATCTATTTTTATTTGGTTTGGAAAACATTTAATTTTTTTTTGATTTTTTTGTAACTATGAATGTAGTTAGAATAGCTTTACAAGTTTTGAAGGTGTGTCTATAACTTTTGAGATTTGTTTTTTTGAAACTTTCCACGTGTTTGTACCGTTGTATCTTACCATTTATTTTTGAATCACATATATATATTCCACTATTTGTAATTTATTTTTCGGTTTTGATAAATGTAAGTTGTGTATTATACTTTATTTATTTTTGAATCACGTATATATATTTCACTATTTGTAATTTATTTTTGGGTTTTGATAAATTTAAGTTGTGTATTATATTTTAACACCACTTTTGCAACAAATGAAGGTAGTTCATTTTATTGTTATTTTATAAGGTTTATTTTTATTATTTAAACATCGTTTATCCTTTTTTTTTGTGTGTGTTATGGTCTTTTGTTACGAGTGTTATTTTAGTTTTCAATCCACCACATTTAAATTTTTTTTAGGTTCTTTAAAATACACAGCGTTTAATGTCGAGCCATATATGCCCATTTATTTTTAAAACTTTTTTTGATCGGAAAATTTATTTGGGAAAATTTTTACAGCCCATATGTTATGATACTAATGCTTTGCCTTATAAGTTTCTTTTATACTTTTTATGTAAAATTTCATTTTTGTATCTATTTTTGGTTCCTTATTGATTCCACTTTTTATTTGTATTTTAGGCAACCGTGGTATGAGATTAAAATAAACAATATTGGAAAAAAGGTTGTTGTTCGTTGCATCCCTACCATAAGGCATCATTATTTGATATCCCAGAGAACAAATTTTGGGAAAGTGGCGACCTAGAGAGCAAAACACACACTTCGCGAAGCGCTGGAGATCTCAAGAACATACCCTTTGGTTGCCAGAAGGAAATCATAAGGAACTTACACACCACAGGTTAGACCATTTTCTCAAAAACTTTTTTACTAAAAGCCTAAATTCAATAGTATTTTTTTAAAATAATGTATAACGTTTATATATATACAACTCCTTTTGAATATAATATTTAATAACAATAAAAATAGCCATTTTCTATAACGTAAATAATTATTAAGATATAAACTCTTAGGGGGAAATTTTATTTATATTACTTTACATAATCGGTCCCAAACTTATTTAGGTAACATACACAAAAATTTATCCACATTTGCTCATAATGTGCAAAGGGCATATGTTCTACTCATCATTTAGTATGATAAAAGTTTATCGCAAATTCACTTATAAATTGATAAAACCAATAAAAACGTTAGCCACATCACGCTCACAAAATGTACACGATACTCATACCACATATGCAATAATCTCACTTGGAAGAAATTTTCATTGCTCATAAATGCAAAGTAAAATGTTTATATCTACCACATCTTACCCTCAGAAGAAACCGTTTGTCCTAACTATGGATGAAAGAAATCTAAAAATTACCGAGAAGAACCAATTCTCTTACCTCCATCTCCACAAACCTCCTCCCCAAAAAGATAGGATTATACTTGTTGACACGATCACAAAGGATTCAGATTTCGAAATCAGCCTCAAAACATGAGAATTATCGTATACACCATGATCTACTAAATTCACTTCCATAAGCGCATATCCCTCATACTCGCCAGAGGCAAATAGAAAGATTGTGAGGAGGAGTAAAGGTACAGATGAAATAGAGTGGATGGATAAATAAGTAGGCAGTTCCGCGCGACTCTGGTGCTTTCGACGGAAATTCTCGAGAGTGTGATTAGATTCACAAAAAAAACGCGCCACGAAAAACTCACAAAGACAATATTTTGAAATATTATGAACGTAATATATCTCGATTTCATCAATATACTCCTATAACGTAAAAACTTAACTAAACCAAGATATATATAATGCGGTCTTGGTGAAGCAATAACACAAAAAAAAAAAAAAAAAAGGTTATACATGGATCGGATAAATAGTCTTGCCATTATATTACGACTGTGAGTTAACTTTATTATATTACCGATCCATGTTCAATTAAATGCATACCTTAAATTATTCGCATATGATCGTCAGGTTGTATGTAAAAAGGGCTTTTGTATAAAAACACAAAATATGATTGTAAACTCAAATCAAGTTCAAAAGAGATTTTAGATATAAATTTGAATGTGTAACGCGCCCACATCTCTTTGTAATTTGAATGCACTATAAATGTAGTCATGCAGATGATTCGTTAGTCGCGATTATTTGAGTAGATAGATGAATGATTGTAGTTAGCGTGAATGTTGGTTGTTGTAATGTAAACTTTGAATGCTTCTCATGCAATATATGAACTATTATTATTTAAATGCTCAGGAAAATTAATAAAAGTTTTTAAAAATGTTATCTCATGCAATCATTGTGTTCAGCCGAGGATGTTGAAACACTGTTGGTTTGCCACTGTATCTTTACTTAAGCCAATTTAAAAGATTTGATACTGAATGTATTATGCTTCAATAGTCTCCAATAATAAGATAAAAAATTGCCCTCAAAAAAATCTACACATAAATCCTTCTCGTATGAAATAATAAATATGTAAATACAGAATAATAAGAGTATCATAAATTAATGAGATATACAAAAAATTATAAATATAAAATAATAATTATATAAAAAATAAAATAACTATAATAAAAATGAGTAATGATACCTTAGAGTAGAGAATTCAATATATATAACTTACTAATAGATAGGCTACCTCGATCATGCTCTTATACAAGCAATTGAATCTTCCCACATTAAAATAAGTTCATACATACAATTAGCTTTCGAGATCACAATAACCTAAGCAAATTCTAAATAATTAGCTCACTCCGCACTCAGTATGGACATATTGCAAAGAAATTAATACTTTACAGTTTAATCAAATTTTAAACTAATTAGACGCCGATTGAAATTCCCTCAAAGCAACTAAATGGAATCACAAACGCTAACTCGCACCTCTCTTTCAAAAAACTACTTTGTGCGAACTGCGGTACCCTCGGCACAACGTATGTGATGCTTGTGAGTGTCTCAGGGTCTGGGGAGATTGATAAAAAGAGAGATAAAAATATAAAAATGTAAAACGCAGAAAATGTTCAGAAGTATATGTGTGATCAAGACGAACCCGCCATTGCTGTCACACTTAGCTCACAAGCACACAATATACTAGATAGGATGCAAAATATTTCTTCTTTCCATTTCAGTTCAGTGTACGCTGTAGACGATGAGGTATCCAAGATGTTCCTAGGATGGAAACGTCAACCAAACATATGCAGTGAACCGCGAGGCTGGTGGCTTGCTGAGGATCTGTAATTTTATAGAGCCTCGATAAGACTTAAACCCAATATGAGTATTCTTCTCTCTAAGGTTGTTCCTCCATTACATTTGAACTGGGATGCCTCAAGGAATCTCAAAACACACAGGATCTAAAAAGAACACATTGTCCGTGCCTGTTGGTAATTTTACAAATGATTTTTATAATTTTACTTCTTCTTAAATTAGCTATAAAAATAATAATTTTACTTTAGTTTAAATATTTTTATATAATTTATTAAATATGATATATTA
The DNA here is from genome assembly GCA_015478945.1 of Trachelipus rathkii. NCBI lineage: Eukaryota > Metazoa > Arthropoda > Malacostraca > Isopoda > Trachelipodidae > Trachelipus > Trachelipus rathkii. The sequence goes on along the minus strand of JABUQX010136412.1, from coordinate 15,273 downwards.
TAGGTAGTAAATACTCATATGTAGTATCTCAGAAACAGATCAAGTATAGAAACATGACGAGTAAAGAAAAATCCATACTATACTCAGAGCTTCACACCTCACAAGGGTTTAAACCCTATTGCCCTATTATATAATTTTAGATTACCTATTAGGTGTGAAATAATTAAGGACCCCTTCTACAAGCTACAACCGCATTATTAGCGGGACTAAGTAAAATAACAGTAGATTAATATGAGCATGTACAAAGGTCTGGAATGATTCCCATTTAGTACACGAAATGCCTGCAATAATATATATCTAAGTGAGGAAAAATGAGGATTATTAATGAAAGTTGTATGCAATTTAGATAATATTGATTTATGCTATTTCAAACGCAGATGAAAATAAGCACTGGAAAAGGTAATAATAAGTATGAGATGGAATTGCGAAATAGTGTGAAAATTAAAATCAAATATGCTACAGGAGAATGTTCTCTAAGGTTACGAACAGCGATGCTGTAGGCATCCCAAATAGCACTCTTAGGCATTGAAATAGTTAGACTAATGAAACACCTCAAATATACACACAATTAATTGTATGAGAAAGATAGTTGAAGAAAGTGAGAGATTGAATATAACAGTAAATATGAGAGGTACTCATAAAATATAAAGCACTGCGACACAAATCACATTCAACCCACTACCATAGACAAAAGCAAATAAAAAATAAATAAATAATAAGTAAAAGATATGAATATACACTAAATGAAACTAAAATAATAAGATAACATAATAAATAATCTAAAATTTGAGAGATACTAGATAGCAACACTGATTAATCCATTAGAATATAAGATTATATTAATTCATACTTCCCAATATATTTACTGCTGAATACAAGGTAATGAGGAGAAGGAGGACACTGATGCATACTTCTATCGATTAAGATGTTACACATATCCTCAACTGGAACCTACAATATAGGTAAACAACAACACAGCCCATATTATCTATCAGACCTCATGCGCTTCCGGTGAGTCTCCTTATATTGACTGGCGTGTGTAACCATAGCGCATTCCACAAGACTTCTCACATTCCTTTCCTAGATTGTGAATATATAAAAACTATGATCTCTCCCCCTCATTAATGTCTACTATAGATTTCTCTTCTCTTTCTAAACACGCTCAAACTATTACAAAAGCGAATCTCTCTCAGGACCCTCCACCCCACCCTCCACCTCTCGCTCAAAATGACTCCTCAGATACCATTTTAAATTTTAGTGAGGCATTGTTTTCAGACTCTTTATTAGATTCTCACACTCATGTTTCTGTGCAAGATAGTTTACCCTCAGGACCATCATTTGATAAATATTTAGAGCCTCACCCTCCATTTAGTCCCTCTCAAGTTGAAATTTTCACTTCTAATCAAAATATGAGCTCTCTCTCTCCTCCTCAAGTAGCAACTTATTCCTCCTCTTTCACTAATGACACGGTTCCATTTTCAAACTCTCAACCGGCCATTATTAATTCACATTTAGAGAAAAAAGAATCGATCCACACACCCCCACAGAACATAAATTTTAAATCTCATCAACAAACTTCTTTCTCAACACCTGATTTTTCAAATCTTTCTACTCAAACCACACCTATAGTAGACTCTGATATCACTGTATCTCAAACCAAATCATCTTCTTTTCCAACTTCAAGCACTAAACACAGTAGTTCTCAAAGCACCATCCCACCAGAGCTAACTTTGTCTTCATCATTTGCAAACAATACAAATATAATCAAAGATGAAAAAGCAACTTATCATTCTCTCATAGGACCCGCTTATTTTCTAGATACGGATATATCTTTTGACTCTTATACCTTACACAATAAACGCTTTTTAGTCGACAGCGGATCTAACTCCTCGCTCATTAGACATTCCCTTATCTCAGAATTAGAGAGCAAATATGCCATAAAAATCCCCTTAATAAAGACGCCTATAACTTTAAAGTCAATTACCGGGGATATATTTAATCAAATAGGTACAGCCACTTTGAATATTCACATCAAACACATAACTGTACCAGTAAATTTCATTGTCATTGCCGACTCTCTTTGTGGCTTCACAGCCGATTTACTTTTAGGAACTAATTTTTTAACTCAACAAAATATTAGATTTGAAGTGCACAAAAACACTATCTCTGTTATGTCTGACACGACTTACATCTCTATGCCTCTAATTCCTATATATACCCACAACGTCAAAGCCTTCCTAAACCTCAGGTAAATCACAACTCTTCCTTGCCTCTCTACCCTAAAGACACAACCTTTACAAAGGATATTATGATAGACACAGATACTATATACAAATTAAGCATTATTGAAAATGTCACTCTTGACTTATTCAAAGACCACGCTGTCTGTAAATGCTCTTTCTTTAGCTCTCACCCCCCCTCCTGACCACCTCATCTTAACCTCTGAAAAGTCATTCCTCCACAATTGTATATTTATTGGTAGTGTTATGAGCACTGTTCAACAGGGCCAGGTTCTTTTGGATATTATAAATATGTCCGCCGCACATCACACTTTGCAAACAAACTCCTTTTTGACAACAGCAAATCCTCTTTTTACCCTTGATACCCCCTTTGAAACTTCGCATGTCAATATAGCCTCCACGTCTAGAGGCCTTTCTGCAGCGCAACTGCGTAAAACATATAAAGAAATCGTTCAAGAGTCTTTTAGAAATGAAGAAGACGAGTGTGCAACACTTACAGATCCACAGCAACTAGAAAATTTACTGGACCTTTTGGTCAAGTACAAAGATATTATAGCTTTAGAAGATGATGAAGTACCAATCTGTCCGCTAATGAAATTTAAAGTGACACTCAAAGACGATGCGCCCAAAGTGTTGTACCGCCCACAATACCGCCTCCCGCACAGGTACTTACAACACATCGAACATTGGGTGGAAGATTCCCTTCACAAGGGGTACATCAAACCCATTTCCAGCGAACACTCAGCACCCCTGCTGATCATTCCAAAAAAGAGCGGTGATCTACGTGTAGTGGTCGACTATAGGCTCCTTAATTCACACACTATTTTGACCAGATTTCCGTTACCTTGCATTTCAGACATTTTAAGCTCTCTAGGTAACAGTTGCCTATACACCTCCCTAGATTTAAAGGATGGTTACACCACGATGGAAATTGAAGAGGAAACGCAACCGCTCCTTGCATTTAGAACTACTAGAGGGCAATATGCTCCCACCCGCTTGAACTTCGGGTTAGCCAACGCTCCTTCAGCATTTGCTAAGTTAATGGAGTTATGTTTACATCACCTTTTAGGCGACGCCTGCAGAGTTTTCCTCGACGACGTTCTTATCATGGGAACTTCTTTGGAAAACCATCTTGAAAACATAAAGAATGTCTTTGATGCATTTAGAAAAAACAAGCTAAAAATGAAGCTTTCGAAGTGTAAATTTTTAAGAACTTCTCTCCTTTTTCTCGGTTTCAAAATCTCCAAAGAGGGTATAAGCCCAGATCCCATAAAACTTAAAACTCTTACAGCTTTTAAGCCACCCACCGACGTCTCAGAAACGCGGTCTCTTGTTGGGTTTCTTAATTATTTTTCTCATTTACTAGACCGGTACTCCCAAACTATTAAGCCTATTACACAACTCATACGCAAAAACGTTCCTTTCATTTGGGGTCCCGAGCAAGCGAAAGCTTTTGAAATACTTAAAAACAAGTTACTATTACAACCACAGTTGTGTTACCCAGACTACAAAAAGCCATTTTTCATCAACACTGACGCTTCAAATATTGCTCTGGGAGCTGTTCTATATCAATTAGATAACAACAATAAGGAGAAACCCCTCTCCTTTATCTCCAGATCACTTTCTAAAGCGGAAACAAATTATCATACACTGGAGTTGGAAGCTCTGGCGATTGTGTTTGCACTGCGCAAATTCCGTAACACAATTTTTGGTTACGAAGTGACCATCATCACCGATAACCAACCTTTGATCCATCTCATCAGACACAAACAACTCTCTGGGAGACTCGAGCGGTGGAATTTATATATCCAACATTTTAATCCTACCATAATTTATAAACAAGGAAAACTCAATGTAGTTCCGGACTACTTAAGCCGCAACCCACCCCCTCTAACGTACACGCTCACTCAAAACACAATTCTCCCAAAAACAAGCTTTCATCTAACAAAAGAAAACTTTGTGAGAGAACAAAAGGCCTGCGATAGACTGAAAGATCTTTATGATTTTGCCAAGCCTCTACTCTCTCACAATAAACCTCTTCAGCACCAGGACATTACGGCTGACACTTTTCCGCACGTCCTCATTGACGACATTTTACATTATGCAACACAGGATGGCACATTCCTACTCCAAGTACCTGACTCAATGATCCATTCTATCATTGAGTTTAACCATGACTCTCTCCCATCTGGACATTGTGGCATTGAGAGAACAGTGTATAGAATCAGGGAAAAGTATATATTTCCAAGATTGCATACTCTGGTCAAGGAATATTGCACAACTTGCGTCTCATGCCAGAGAGTTAAAGGTAACAAGCCAAAAGGTGCAGAAATAAAGAGTTACCCTCTCCCGCTGGAGCCGTTCTCCAGGCTCCATCTAGATGTGTTGGGCCCTCTACCTACCTGCAAGGAGACTAAGGCCAAGTATATATTGGTGATGAAGGACAGCCTCACAAGATATGTGGAACTCGTCCCTCTCATTCACCACACAGCTAAAGATATAGCACAGGCATTGCTAGAACGAGTTATATGTCGCCATAGTACGCCTGAAGTAGTAGTGTCTGACAGGGCGCCAGAACTAACTTCTACCTTCTTCAAAGAGATTTGCAAGCAGTGGGGTGTAAAAGCAGTCAACATCGTCGTTCAAATGAAGCTAACGGACTCTCGGAGAGAGAAATGTTAAAGATTGCAAATCATTTGAGACACTACGTAAACTCGAACCACACTGACTGGGGTAAATTAATTCCTTTCACTCAAATTGCAATAAATTCCACTTTTAACTCTTCTATCGGTTGCACCCCACATTTCTTATTGTACACATACAATAAACGCCTTCCATGGGATCTTCCTAATTACATATCTCCTTTTACTAAAGGTTCTGAACCTCAAAAACCTATTCACAGTTACATTCAAGACCTTGCAGAAAGGGCTAATCTCATTCGAGACCAAGCTCGCCAACATCTTCAGCAAGAAACAACAACACAAATGAATAAACAACATAAGAAGGCAACTTCAACTCCGATTAGAGTTGGCGATTATGTGTTTGTAATTGACGTCAAGAAACCAAGGCAAAGTCCGAAATTGTTTTCGAAGTGGACAGGCCCGTTCTTGGTCAAACAGTTAGTTCATTTCAATAAGTTACTTTTGCAATGTTTAAAAACGTCAAAAACTTTTATTGTGCACAGAGATAACATAAAAATAACTAAACTTAGAGCTAATAACATTCCAATTTCTACTACCAAACCAAAAAGTGATCTTGTACCATCTAATAAACCCCCTCCTAATATAGTTCAAATTCAAACCCCTCCACCTGCCCCTCCAATTCCTAACACCATCTATTTTAAGAGACAACTTCCACCTTCCTTGCAATCACCACAGAGAAATCTTTTACCTCCCCCCCCTCCTTCTCCACCTCAATCTGATTCAACTCCCCTACCTCAAACTTCTCATCATCCACCTAAATCTCCTTCTCCTCCTTCACCATCTTCCCCTTCACCTAGTTCGCATCTACCACTTCCTTCAACTTCTCACTCAACTCCCCCAACTCAATCTCATTCAAAACCTACCTCCCACGCCCACCTACCAAGCCCAAGGAAAAACTTCTTTTTCTCCCCCTCCCCTCCAAAGAGAATGTCCTTTAAAGGTTTTCCCTCCACCATACCCCCTAGATTATCTTTTGATGAATCTCCACCATCACAACCTTCAACACCTCCCATTCAACCTTCAGCACCTACCTTACAGCCTTCAGCATCTCAAAGTCAACCTCCAACACCACCCCCCTTACCACCAAAATATCACTTCAATGTAGCACACCCGATCCCAACACCACGTCCACCACCACCACCTCCACCTATCCCACAAGAACCCTTACAACCTCCTCCATCATTCCCACTACCTTCTCCTCAAGACACAATTCCACTCCCTCCATCCACAGCTCGAAATACATCTCCTCCTTCCCCACCGGATAACAGATCTAGAGATCACACCTTCGTGCCAAATTTCCCAATGAGACACACAAACATCCCTCATCCCATGGCTCTAAGGGACAGACAACAAACAACAATAACTAGAGGTGGCATGCGATACTATTTACCACCACAACAAAATATTCCTCGCGGTAGAGGTTTTCCACCAAGACATCACAAGCCGTGAATAATTTTTTAGTTTTCTTTTAAAAAAAAAAACTCCCAAGGGGAGAACAATTTATACATTTACACCAACGTATAAATATAAAAACATATTAAAAATAGACATTTTAAATATGCAAAATAGGAAAAGTTAAACCCATTTTCCAAGTCATAAGATACTTTTTTTTTTACAACAAAATATTGAAACAAAACTTTACGGACTCAGGAATTAATCAACATCCATTCATTTTCCATATCTGGTTTTTCCATTTTTATTGCTATTCTCTGTACGGTAGGAATCTACTACTTTTATATAAAACTCCATCCGATTCAGTCCGCTCCTGCAGCTCCTTCGGTAGTCCCGAGTATCCAATACACCGTCCTTCAGAGAGCTCCAATACCAGAACCTAAACAAACTTCACCAGTGTATCCCGCAATAGAGCAAATGGACTCAAACCTGTCTGCCAAAATAGCTTAAAAATTTTTTTTTTCCCAGCAAAGGGGACTCTATACAAAATTCTTTTGCATAGGTATTTTGAAGAAAAAGCATGCTTTACTTCAAGGCCAAATTTTTTTATTTATATATATAAAAAAAAAATTATATATAAAACTTAACCCCCCCCTCCATTGTCTTCCCAATTTTATGATTGGTTAGTAAAGCCATCGCCCAATGTTTCCCCATCTCCCCATCCTTTTGCTATCAGGAAAAGCCCCTACAAAAAGTTTCCAGATTTCACCGGTTTTACAATCATGATTTTTAGTATTACTTTCTATGTTTTTTTCCACAAATTTCACATCTCTCAGCATCCAAACTTATATATTGATTTTTTTAAAACTCTTTAAAAAGTTACTATTCACGGAATTTTATTAACCTCCGCTTTCACATTAGCATCTTCTTATCATTTTTGGAACACCCCCGACTTCGGGATAAAATCTCTCCCTCTCCCCCTCCCCCTTCTCCTCTTTTTCGGCTGGCAAAATCCATCCACGCGATTCATTTTTGAAAAAGATTAGATGTCTATCTGTGGTGTTGTTCCTAAACGCTATTATTATAAGATATCCTCTGGTAAGATGTGTTTTTTTTTTTCTCTATATCATTTAAATTTATTTGAGACCTAAATAAATTTTTTTTATATAAAAGAGCAATACCGTTTTAAAAATTTTCCCTAAACCTGAAGCCTAGGCCCAGAGGACTAGTTTTTGAAATTTTTTTCTATATATTTTATTTCTAGCCATACTTTCAGAAAAAAACTACTAACATATTTTTTCTTTCTAGTTGGGTTCTTTACATCTGATTTATATTATTGTTAGTATTGTTATTATTAGGGCTGTTAGCCATGGTGAAAAATGTGAAATCCCTGCTGAATATTATTATTATATTATTAATATTATTATTGTTAGTATTGTTATTATTAGGGCTGTTAGCCATGGTGAAAAATGTGAAATCCCTGCTGAATATTATTATTATATTATTAATATTATTATTGTTAGTATTGTTATTATTAGGGCTGTTAGCCATGGTGAAAAATGTGAAATCCCTGCTAAATATTATTATTATATTATTAATATTATTATTGTTAGTATTGTTATTATTAGGGCTGTTAGCCATGGTGAAAAATGTGAAATCCCTGCTAAACATTTTTTTGATTTCCTTCCTCACAGTGAATATCATTTTTGTAGCGAAAAATTTTTTTTTTATATATATATATATGTTTTATATCTTTTACGCCTCCAAATAAACTTAAAACATTTATTTGGTAGTGATTTTTCGGAGGAAGGCGCACACCCTACTGACATGATGGTGTTCCATTTTCTAGGACTCTGAAATATTTAATTTTTATATCCGATAAGGTATTTAATAATGAATTTACGTAAAGCCTTAGAGCATTTTTTTTTTAAAGGGTTTAAATTTTGATTATTTTTGTTTGCAGGTGGTTATTTGTCTTATTCGTAAAATATTACATATACATTTTCTTAGTGGCTATGAAAAATTTGTTTTGGGCTTGGTATAACAAAATCAAGCCGTTTGATTTTTTTTGTACTATGCTTATATTTTTAAGAGTTTTGAGAAAGGCTGGTTAATTTGTTGCAGGAAGTAATTTTAATTTCTGAATTTTTTTTTTTCCAGAAAGTCACTTTAACTGAATGTATTTTTTTTAGGAGGTTGTTATTTTAGGTAAATTTCTTTTTGAAGTTTTTTTATATATATATATAATTATCATGGGTTCGATGAAAGTTTGTTTTTGATTTTTGTGTGCAACTTCTGGTAAGGATTCTAAAATTTATTTTTTTTGGTTTGTAAATTATTTAGGTATAACAGGTGTTTCTTTTTTTTTTCCTCTCGCGATTTAGTAACACACGAATATATTTCATTTTTATTTTTGAGTACAGGATTTTTGTGAGTGGGTTATTTGTAATATAAAAATTGTCTTTGGGCTCTATGTAATCTCAAGGTAATAAAATCCTAGTTATTTATTCTTATATTGTTATTTTTTTTTTTGTGTTTTTTTAAATTGGTTTTGGGTTCTATCTAACACAAACCCGGTAGATGATTTTTATGAGTATGTAACGCCTTAGTTTTAAGAAACATTTTAGGTTTTTCTTTTAAAATTTTTTTTTTGTTTTTTTAGGGGTCTCTTGTAACAATGACGGTATTAAAGTTTTTAGTTTGTAACATTTTTAACTAAAATCGAGTACTTGTTTTGTGGCATATTTCAGTTTCTTTACTTGTTCGAAGAAACTATTTTGGGGGAAAATAGTCGTAGCCCGCCAGTGTTATTTTTGCGGATTTTTGAAAATTTCCTTTGATATATTTTAGTTTTAAGGTTTTAGTACAGTTTTTTTGAAAGTGGGTTATGGAATTTTTATTCATAATTTTTGATTCCTGATACACTGTTTGGCAACAAATGAATACATTCCATTTTTCTTGTTTAAAAATTTGTCGTTAACAAATGCAGGTATTATATTTTACTTTATATGAGGTTGAAAATCTTACGTTGTCTTAAATTAACTAATTGGGTTTTACTTTGAGTCCAAACTGAGGTAATGCCAAACCGTATATGCCCATCTATTTTTATTTGGTTTGGAAAACATTTAATTTTTTTTTTTGGTTTTTTGTATTTTTTGGATGTAGTTAGAATAGCTTTACAAGTTTTGAAGGTGTGTCTATAACTTTTGAGATTTGTTTTTTTGAAACTTTCCACGTGTTTGTACCGTTGTATCTTACCATTTATTTTTGAATCACATATATATATTCCACTATTTGTAATTTATTTTTCGGTTTTGATAAATGTAAGTTGTGTATTATACTTTATTTAATTTTTGTTCTCCCCTGTAACACCGGTTGGTAATTAATTTTTTTCGACAAATTATTGGTATTCAATTTTAACACCATTTTTGCCACAAATGAAGGTAGTTCATTTTATTGTTATTTTATAAGGTTTATTTTTATTATTTTAACAAACATCGTTTATCCTTTTTTTTGTGTGTGTTATGGTCTTTTGTTACGAGTGTTATTTTAGTTTTCAATCCACCACATTTAAATTTTTTTAGGTTCTTTAAAATACACAGCGTTTAATGTCGAGCCATATATGCCCATTTATTTTTAAAACTTTTTGATCGGAAAATTTATTTTTGAAAATTTTTATAACCCATATGTTATGATACTAATGCTTTGCCTTATAAGTTTCTTTTATACTTTTTATGTAAAATTTCATTTTTGTATCTATTTTTGGTTCCTTATTGATTCCACTTTTTATTTGTATTTTAGGCAACCGTGGTATGAGATTAAAATAAACAATATTGGAAAAATTGTGTTGTTCGTTGCATCCCTACCATAAGGCATCATTACTTGATATCCCAGAAAACAAATTTTGGGAAATATATATATATATATATATAAAAATATATATATATATATATATATATATATATATATATATATATATATATATATATATATATATATATATATATATATATATATATATATATATATATATATTTTTAGTATATAAACACATATATATATATATATATATATATATATATATATATATAGTATATATATATATATATATATATATATATATATATATATATATCTACAGGATTCTCACTCCTACAATTCAGACCGACTTCATATACACTTCTTTAGAAGTCTGCTGTATGATTTTTCATTCATTGAATTATATTTCTTATTAATATATAAATATTATCTATCTTCTAATAAAAGATTCACTTTATATTATATGCAATCTGATTTTTCACATTATTATTATTATTATTATTATTATTATTATTATTATTATTATTATTATTATTATTATTATTATTATTATTATTATTATTATTTTGCATGGAATTTTTTGATATTCAAATAATTTTGTAGTTTGAATATGTTTTTTTTATCGAACTTCAAACTACAAACTGAAAACTTAAAATATTATTAATTACTTGATATTATTATTATCAATTATCAGTCTTAGTAGTTGCAAATTTAATTAATGATTATAACATATCGAAATTAGAAACATAGATTGCCCTATATATATATGGAACTTATAGAAAACATAGAAAATAGTTATAAATTTGAAATATAGATTAATAATTAATTAATTATAATTAAAATAATTATAGAAGTATAGAATAGTATTTGACCTTTAAAATATTTTGAAATATTTCTTTAATATCATACATATTTACAGAAAATAGTTAAACGTAATTTCAATATTCTACGCTATTAATATTATTATTTTATTCATAGTAATAGATTATGATGCACTGAATATAAAATTGAATTTATCAATATTCTCTATTTTTATTTGATTATTAATTTATTACTAATAATTGAATTTTTAATATAATTTGCATTTTCGGTATCTGTTGATCGAAACTTTTCTAAAAAAAATAACTTCGAAAAATTTAATATTTACTTAAAATTTGTATATGAGATGTAAATACTTTTTGCTTTTATATTTCATTTGCGAATTTAATATTAACATTATTTAAAGTTGACCGAAACTTGATAATAGGAGTGAATGGCGGGGTTTGTGAGGAGGTATGGCTCCACCTGGGCCAGGGGATGAATCATACACTTGACGATATGCCGTAGTAAGGGTCCGTCGCGGTCCCGTGAAGCTCTAGGGTGGATTTTCTGACTGTGTGACGAGTTCTCACCAATAGGTATAGAGGGGGCGGTAAGGCTGGGCTTTCGACTTGTGTCATATTCTTCTACTACTTTTCTTTTCCGATGCTTGTCACGCACCTTACCCCCAGTCTTGGGGAAAAGAGGAAGATATATATATATATATATATATATATATATATATATATATATGAAAGTATATATATTATATATATATATATATATATATATATATATATATATGATATATATATATATATATAGTATAGTATATATATATATATATATATATATATATATATATATATTATATATATATATATATATATATATATATATATATATATATATTATATATTATATATGTTATTTTTAATTAAATATGTGCTAAAAAAGTACCTTGAGAGCTCTCTTTTCCTGAATAATACCAAGACGTCTCCCAGATCTTCCAAAATTATCTTCAACGAGTTCAAACTTCCAAAATTTCACCAAACAGTCGCTTCCACCCGATAAAAAACCTTTCTATAACAAACAAAAAAAATTATTTACTCAGAATTGTAGCCGGCAAAATATAGTCACCAAACCATATAAGAAGTCTTTAAAATTTATTGAAATAGTTTCTTTAAAGAATTAAACCTAAAAATGGGAAAATATATTTCAAATATTTTAAATGTCTACTTTACAAAATTGTTTAATTCTTTACTAACTCCATCATGTGTCATACACAAACTCCAGATTCCCTCTTCACTATTCTCGTCATTTGAATCATGAGCACGCAGATCATCTAAACGTGTTCCTGTAACAAGGTCATATAACTGGATATTTCCTGACTTCGTTCCGATAAGAATATGTCTATCCCCTGGTGGCAGTAGCAGACAAAGAGGGTAGTCACATTCGATTGTTTGAAAAGCTTCAGCTTTATCTCTGTAATATATATATATATATATATATATATATATATATATATATATATATATATATATATATATATATATATATATATATATATATATATATATATATATATATATATATATATATATATATATATATATATATATATATATATATAAATATATATATATATATATATATATATATATATATATATATATATATATATATATATATATATATATATATATATATATATAAAAGTAAAATAATACCCACATCACTAAAAATGACAACACAGATTAACACCCTAAACACTCAAATCAAAAACTTAACAAACACATATTCTTCAAACAACTTCCAAACCTTCCTCACCAAGAACATCCAACACACGAATAACACCAGAATGTGGAAAAACAATAAATACGCTGAAAAAAAACAAACAACCAACAAACACACACAATCACGAAACCATCAAAAACCCAAACACACAAACCCCACCTCGCGTAAGGTACCCAATGTTTCACTACCTCACTGTCTCCATCACCAACACCACGTAGACCTCTCCAGCATTTAGTCCAAGTTTATAATACACAACATCTATTTGTGCCACTTCAAAATGATGTTCTCTTATGGGCTTGGATAAGGCTTTGTTTAATCTTTTGTCAGCTTCTTGTTGTATGTGTATTATTCTGGCTTTTTCTCGTGCTTTTAGGTTATCCAATAGTGTATCATATGCGTTTTCATAATCATTCATGGTTATTTCTTTTTTATTTATAATCAGGGATGTGTAATTGTTTTTCCCAAAAACTATCTGATTTGGGGATACTCCATCTTTCATTAATAGACAATTCCTTGCCGCTATGGTCCACATTAAGGCTATATCCCAGTTTTTCGTAGTATCCTCTCTCAATTTCCTCACTCGATCTTTCACAAGTCCAACCATCTTTTCGCATGTTCCATTACTCCAGGGACTTTCTGATGGAGTAGCCATAATTGTTATTCCATATTTTTCCGTTAGAATCTTCATTTCCTTGTTTTGGAATTCCAATCCATTGTCTGATAAAATTTTCATAGGTTTTCGAGTACTCACAGCCATTTCCCATAAATGCTTTTACCACTGTCAGGGAATTTTTTTCTTTCATCCAGGCAGCCTGACAATATTTTGTTGCCAGATCCACCATCATTAAAAAATTTTATTTGCCACCACCTCATTAAACTGCTTTGCCATAGGCATTCCAACTATCGGCCCAGCTGGTGTTCTCTTATATTTTTTACATGTTTCGCACATTCCTACTATTTCTATTATATTCTCTTCCAATGTCTTCTTTAATCTTTGATACTCTTCATTAGTCTTATATATGCATCATTACAAATTTCTATTAATTTTCCACTCAGCATGTCCACCATTTGTTGTTCCTCCAAACTTTCTTGCTCTTCATCATTGTTTATTTTCCAGATGTACCTTATCTCTTCTCTTTGATTCCCTCCATTTGGTTCTTTTTGTTCTATTTTTCCTTTCTTCTTCCAGTTCTTTGGACAATCTATTGCCCAATGTTCACTTGAATTGCAAATGTAACACAATCTCTTATTAACTGGACATTTATTCGCCCAATGTGTTTCTGATCTGCACTTAAAACATTTAGTAATTGTTCCAGATTTCTTGTTAACAGGATTTTTCTTTTCTCCTTCCATCCAACAAGCCTCTTTATTCTCTTTTTCTTTTTCCTTTTGTTCCTGAAAAATTCTAGGGAGTACATTAATATTTCCATAGCTATATTCTTCCTTGCCGCAGGCTCCCAACGCCACATGAAGATCATTTGAATTCAATTTAGCCTGTCCCAGAAGATGACTTCCTTTCATTTCCTGTGACATTTTACCACCTCCAGCATTTTCACATTCCCTGGAATATTTTTCTTACCTTATTATATATTCTTTCATGGTTTCTTCTGTCCTTCTTTCAATTCTGAAAAGTTTCATTGTTTTCTCCAATTTATCCATCCGACTGTCTTTCTTATATACTGCATCTAAGGTTTGTAATATTAATGTTATTCCATCTTTCCCTTTTTTTAGTTCTTCTCTTTCTAAATCTATACATACTTCATGAGTTTTACCTTTAAGTGCTAGACGTATTTCCAATCCAGGATATTTTACTTTTTCCTCGACTACCAACCAATCCTCCACTCGTTCTTTCCAATCTCTGTATTCTTCTTCCTTCCCTGAAAAGGGAGGCATCATCCTAATTTTCCCTCTTCTTCCTCTTCTAGTGAAGTGACATTCTGAAGGCGGGAGTAGTAGGAGCAGAGTTGCGCACTTGATTTAGTGTAGGATGGTTATGAGACTTAAACATAAGAATTCTTAACGTACCCTGAAGGTGATATCTTCGCTTTAGTGCACTGATGATAGGGATAGGGTTGGGTCACGATATTTCAATGATAGGGATGATATAGTTTCTTATTTGTTTATCTTTATTTTCTTGTATTATTTCCTAGTTTTTCTGGTTGCGCAACCTATTTTGACTATTTTTTCTTTGTCTTTCTATTTTCCTTCTTATATCTTCTTACTATAGATTTTCTTACCACATACAATATTTCAAGGTGTATTTCTAATTTTCTATTATTAAGCATATTAAAACGATACGCGAGCAACACGTTGCTCGCCAGCTACTGGCGGGTACTGCCGCAGTGTAGAGAATAGTATGGCTTCGTTAACCAGTGCTTATATATATATATATATATATATATATATATATATATATATATGGCATATATATATATATATGAAGGGCGCACGAAAAACGCGAAAGCGTTTCCACGATAAATGCGAAAACGGTTAAACACCCAAATTCCAACTGAACGAAGTACAAC
>JABUQX010136411.1:17500-19877 GCA_015478945.1 Trachelipus rathkii | reverse complement strand
AAAAAATCTAAGCCTATGGTTCAAGCCATTTCATCCCTCAAGCCCAAAGTAGATATTTATCTTAGTCAGATATAGAGAGTATGCCTACAGACGATAGTATAGATAAAGATGCAGTTTATGTAAAGGATCTTGTGGAGGGAGTAGAGTCCTTATTAAAAGAAATTAAACAAAAATTTACAAACATAATAAAAATTTATAATGATTGTGAGGTCGACTCCCTCGTTCCTGAGTTTCATAACGAGGAGTTGTGAAGTCAAATTCAGTATCAGTGCGCAATTAAAATTAAAATTAAGCAAATTAAAATCTAAAGGGGATCAAAATGCAACCCCTCAAAAAAAATGCCTACACTCATTAAGTGAATCTATACTTAGAACTATAGATTGTGGTTTATTTGAAGGCAATGAAACCGATAAGTTTGCCTATAAAACCTTCATTTCAAATTTCAAGAGTTCTTTAGATTTACAGAAAAATTTAAATGAATCCATTAAACTTCATTGCTTAAAAAATAAATTAAAAGGATATGCGTACTCTCTGATTCAAAATCTTTCTATTAGTGACAATAATTATAATAAGGCTCTTGAACTTCTAGATAAGGTTTTTTTAAACGAAAATTTTCTGATTTATGAAATTATTAAAAAATAATTTCTTTAAAACCAGTATTTGACCTAACATATAATGCGACAAGGGTTTACTTAAATGATATCAGAGCGTTAATATATGAATTTGAGGGTTATAACCTCAAATATCTTGAGGAGCCTATAGGGTTAGTGGTACTTAGCCACATAGTTTTATCAAAATTACCTAATGTAGTAGTAAAAGAGATTACTCGCAAGTTGAACACCAATTATCCTGATTTAAATCAAATGTTCGACAACTATAATGAAATAAAAAATATTGTTAAAACCTTAAATCATAAAGGTCAAAATTTCAAACAAGTTCCTCCCTATAAAACTTATCCAAGCTTAAAAAAAAATAAATCCTTCGGATAAGCCTAATTATCAATTTAAAAATAGTGAAAATCAAAGGACAAATGAGTCCTTAAATCTAACAATAGGCCTGACTCCAATTCTGCTTTGCAAAATTTCAAAACTCATACTAATGTAGCTAGTGGAAATGAAGCTTCTCATAGTACTGACCCCTCCACTTCTAAAATCAAAAGTTATTCAAAATCATTTAAATTTTGCTCATCCCAAGGTCATGTGATGACCAATTGCTATGTTTATCTAACCTATGATTCAAGAATTAAAAGATGCAATTAAATAATCTTATGCAGTAAATGTTCAAGCTCTAAACATGCTGCAGATCAGTGTCTTGGACTTGAGGAGCAACTTACTTTCTGTTGACAAGTTTACAATAAAAGAAGTCATATTACTGCTCTTTGTAGGCAAAGGAAATGTTCCACTCTCACAAATGTATGTCTTAGTTTTAATCAAAGCACCAATAATTTATATTTGTTGCCATCAATTACTATAAGGGTTAGTAGAGTAAAGTTTCGACTTCAGTTCGATGCCTTGTCGATTGTGGCTTACAAAGGTCATATCTTTCTAAAAGAGAGCTTGACAAATTCAACATATCTATAGAGAAGCACCAAAGCACTCAATACGATATCAAAACCTATTTAGGTGTTACCACCCGCAGTTTGAAAGAGACTGTTCTTGATGTATATATGGACCAGTTTTGTTTCACCCTTCCTCTCGATTAATCAAAATCAATTACAAGCTAACCAGACTACGGTTAATGCAGTCTTGAATCCTGTACACTCTTATTTTAGTCCTTCAAGCCACATTCTAACTAATTCAGAGGTAGAGCATGACTTATAAAACATGCTCAAAGTGGAATCCTTAGGTATTGTATTGAAGGTATACATAATAATAAATCTGAAGGTGATTTAAAGCAGGTTGATAATTCAAAAGTGGTATAGACTTCAAAGACCGAAAATATATAGATCTTTCATGGAATGAAGATAAACTTCCTTTGTCACCCTCAAACTATAATATTGCTCTTTCAGTGCTTAATAGAGTCCATGAAAATTTAGAAAGAAAAAATTTAGTTAAAGCCTATGATGATGTCTTTCAGCAACAATTAGCTGATGGTATTATTGAAGAGTTCAGAGTACCTCCCTCTGATTATAAAAATTATATTTGGGTTTTCCTCACAAACCTGTTATAAAAACTGATGAACAAGTATCGACAAAGGTCAGGCCTGTATTTAACTGTTCTCTTAAAACTAACTCTCTTCCATCTCTAAACGAAGCAGCTAATACTGAACCAGATCTTATGTCTTCCTTATTAAGACATTTATTCAGGTTCAGATCAAATCAATTTGTTATGCAATCAGATATAAAGCAAGCCTTCCTTCAGATTAAGTTAAAATCTAT
>JABUQX010136411.1:5000-12500 GCA_015478945.1 Trachelipus rathkii | reverse complement strand
TTTATAAAATATATATAAAAATTATATATATAATAATATATATATTATATAAGAATATATATATATATATTAATATATATATATAATTCAGAGCTGGGCGCGCCTATAATTTTCGAGGTCCGTCATCGGCTATTCGGCTTTGCCACCACTAGTGCGTCGTCGGCTATCCGACTGCATTTTGGAAAAAACCTCAGTGCGCATTAACTATGCGGCTATTCGGCTATCCTACGGCGATACCGTTAAATTACAAAGTAAATTTTGCCGATAACGAAAGCATGCCTTAATTTAACCTTAGTAGATAGTAAAACAGATTTATTAATTTTTATTAAATGTTACTATACTAAATAGTTAAATACTTTCATAGCTTTAGTCCTCTTCCTCCTCCAGTCTGCCTTGGCTATATTCTGCAGGTTAGGTCCATATTTCGATTGAGAAAAGAATCCTCAAACCATTCCCCTTCAAGGACGATCTCTGAGCCTGAGATGATCCCACACCCACGCTGACACTACTCCAACAGCTGATAAGCAATAGAATGGGGGTATTATATAATTTATAATAATTTAATATATCTCCCTATGCTGGTTGGGAAAACAGGAACGATCTTCTTGAGAGGGCACCCACTCCTCCATGGACTTTCGTATGACGATTTCCACATCCTGTTGCCTTGTTCTGCGTACCAATACTCTAGAAAAACAATTTACTGAATAGGAGTGCGTCTGATTGTTGGGTTCTTTTTCTGTTGGCTGGCCAAGCTTCGCTGCCTCAATGTTCTCAGGGGATTTGATGGAGTCCCCTATCTTCGGTAATCCGTCCCCGATCCCTCCACCAGTCAGGTCCCAAAGCTTTCTAGGCCTTAAGGTGAAGGAGGGAAGGCAGTGGCCATAAGAGATCCCTATTCTGAAAAGTCGCCAAACCTCTTCAAGCCACTAGGAGGCGCCGGACTATGCTGCATACACAAGATGAAATATATTTCACTCTTCTCCTCAAAGGCGGTCTTCATCAACCCAAAGTTGGTAGAGGTGTGCCCATGTCACCTTTTCTCCCCTGAAGCAATCAAGACACTGCGCCACAGGCTGCATGACCAATGTGTACTCGTTTCAGACCTTAAAAGTGAAATTGAATATATGCCTTAGTTACTAAGCATAATGATTACTTAATAAAATACGGAGCACGAGACAGTATCTTATGAATTAGCGAATTAGATCAGAGGTTGAACAGATGGACCAATGAGGCTCTTGGCAGTTAGTAGATGATAAGATGAGAACGAGTTTATCATGGAAGCGGTCTCGGACGAAAAGACTGCCAAATTGATAGATTATGTAAAGATGGTTGACATTGTGCGAAAGGTGGAGAACGACCATATTGTAATTAAGTTGTATAAGACACATTGGAGATGTTTTGCCTGTCGGACATCCGGAAAAAAAGTAATATTCCCCAGTGAGAGATTTGTTTACGAAGTAGCATATGATGTGCAAGCAAGACCATAGTACAGACAGAACAGGGATTAATGGAGGGGTTTGGTTTGTGAGGAGATTTATAATTAATAAATTTATTAAATTATAAAATAAAAATATTTAAAAGAAAAAATTGCTACTTTAAAAATACTTTATATTTACCTCGACGTCTACCTCTGTGAGGGGAACCTCCCTTGGCTTGATGAGGATGGTGTTTATGGCTTCCATTTGGTTTTCGACCCTTAAAACCTCCAGAAGGACCATCACACTATCATATAGGGATTTCCATCTGCAGAAATAAATATATAACTTTATATAAATATTCAAAAAACTTATAAAATGAACTTGTCTAATTAATCGGCAACAATTTCTTACGCTAAATTTCTTTTTTAATAAACTACTACTACCTTGTCACCACAGGAGTCTTCAGTTTTCTTTTGGCGACAATCTTGATCTGGTTGGCCACCACTGGTGCCCTGTTCTGAAGGTTCCACAGGGCCTGGATCTTAGCTATGGTCCTCCTCCCCACTGTGAGCCCCCTTTGCTCCAGCCCTGTATATCACTCACATCTGTTGTCGCACAACAGATTGACGGTTGAGCACTAAATCAATAAATATTAATTCAACAGAAATTCAAAATTTTAGGTAAATCTTAAATGACAAATCTTTTTATATAATACTATACTTAATAAAATTATAATATATTAGTAGCAATTTAGGCACTATTTCGCAATTCTACATACCCGCACGTTTGAGCGCAGACTTGCATTGTTACCCTCAGCCCTCAGAGCGCCTATGTTGATTAATCAGGGGTCATAGGAATGTTCTCCTGGTCCTTGTTGGACTCACCAAGGCTTGAAGGCTCCACGTAGTTGGTCCAATGTCCGTTAGTGGTGCCTTCACCTTAACCGTGGATGCCTAAACCTATGATGAAAATCTCTGTGATATCCCCAGAACTGTAGTTTGCCTTGCCTAAAGAACAATAATTTTTATTTTTCGAAATTAAAATAATTACACTCATATGTTGCTTTATGTTAGAGACTAAGTATAAAAATGACATAAATTTAACTTTTAATATTCTTACCTTCACCTCCCTTGACCGCCAAAGTGCATGGCACCTTTGAAGTTACCCTGTCAATCAGTACTTCATCCCAAAAGACCTATTTTTTATTCAATGAATTTATTTTTATGCACCCACTTCTGGTGGAAGAGGTTGTTTATCAGTCGAGTCTTCCCTTTTTGCATCAGCTTTTCAATATCCCTGCTCAAAGTCCTCCTTGAGGATGAAACTCGGGATTAATGAGGTAAAACATCTCCTTCGTGAAAGGATCTGCAACTATTTTAAGTGTAATATTTATCTCTTTACTCCTAATGATAAAAGTAATTAAAAAGAAAGTGGTGGGCAATGAGAAAATTTTAAATTTTTAATAAAAATATTTTTAAAACGTGAAGACGCTAAGCCTCATATACCTATTTAAAAAAAATTAAGTTCAATTAAAATAACTAATATATGTTCTGAATTTTTCACCTGGTATAACTTTCTTGCTCTCTTGCTGGCTGAACTTTGACCTGAAGCTCTCATCCAGAGACATCTTACGCTTGCGAGACTCACTCTCCCTTGAACTGGAGCGACCGGCTTGCTAAGCCCTTCAATGGCTGCAGAGAGGTGAGGGAGTATTGTTGCAATCTGTATATAAAAATAATACAAACTTAATTACAAATTTTTGAATTTTCTTTGATTTCATTGTATAAAGTATCAAAACTTATACAAGACTGTTTAAATCTTCATAACTAATTAACTTGGAACACATCATTTTTTAACTTATTCTAAATCCTTTTTATGATAATTATTTAAACTTACATCCTTGTAATGTTGATGTGGGACCTTGTCTGGGTGCTGTAGGAAAGCCCCTTCTCCCTTTGCACAGGATTGTTACACTTGCAACACAGTGTGAATCTTCCTAAGAACACCCCCATCAACTTTTCATCATCCTCAAAAATTTCATCGAAAAAAAAACTGAAATAAATAGAAGTTTTTAATTTTTTTTAATTTGACTATTGTAATTTCATATTAAAAGCAAGTCTTGAAAAATGAAAACACTTAATTTACTTCTTTCATTAAAATTTAATTTTGTACTTTATAGCTTTACTCTTACCTATGTCTCTGTCAGTCTTACTTTAGCTTACATAGCAATGGAGGCGAGTTTCTTCAACCTCTCAAGATGAGCAAAATAGCTTATTCAACTCGTTGACGCATCCTCGTTGCCCTCTTGCTTGTTTCCAGATCCCTCGTCTCCCTCACATCAAGGTTACAATACAGGATCAGTAAGAATCTTTTGGCTTCCAGTCACCCACTCTCATTCTAAAATGGAACTGCTCCTTAAGCTACTACTGCAGCGGCTGAACTGTCTCCAGAAACACCTCTGGTCCCTTCACAACTTATCCATGATTTAATTATTTTAATAACATAAGAATAAAGACAGTTAATTATTGTTTAATTCAGTAATAATTAATTACAACTATAAAAATACAACATATTACAAATAAATAAAAATATATCTAAAGACGCTATTTTAAAATCACTGAATATATACATATATATATATTATATATATATATATATATTAGATATATATAACATATATATTATATATTTATTATATATATTAGATATATATATATATATAACTATATATATATATAAATATATATCATATATATATAAATAATTAATATATTAGATAATAATATATATATATATATTATATATATATTAACTTGTATAACTATATTTACTGTAAATAAGCAGCCAGCTGTAACTACTTAACAGTAAAGTAAATTATAATAATTATACTTAATTACTTAGTAACAATTTAATAAAAATACCTAATTAATAAATTAATACCGGGCCAAGAACACCACAAAACACCTTCCCCAAAAACCACGTGTTTAAAACAGGTTGCACTTTTCTCTTTAGCTGTTTAACCCTTCCTCGTAATCTAGTATAGACACTAACACTGAAAATTATTATACCAACACTTCACACAAATGCCAGCGCCTTATACCAAGTATACAAAACACTAAATACCGACAAGCAGTTTTCATCAAGAGCAACGGAGTTAGGCGTTCACTTAATAATTTAAAAGAATTCCATACGCCGAAACCAAGCCGCGGAAAAAAATGCACGTCGCGTCGTCTGTCCGACCTATTTAAAAAAAATTTTCGCTACGACATACGGCTAATAAAATTGATTATGCGCGTAAGCCGATTAGCCGAATACCGAAAATCGTTCGGCTGATGCCCAGCCTATATAATATATATAAGTAATATAATATATAATATATAATATTATAATATAATTGTATATATATATTACATATATATAATATAATATTCATTGTTAGTACTTTTAATTTTAATAAAAAAATTGACCATATTACTAAAGATTAATCAAATAACAATTTATTAATGAACTAATTTGAATGATGGAAAAACAATATAATAATATATATATAAATATAATAAATATATACATTAACGTTATAATATCTATTATATATAATATAATATAATATATATATATATAGTTATATATAGTATATATACATTATATATATATATATATAATATATTAAACTTATAATATAATAATTAAAATAATAGTATAATATTAGAATATATATATATAATATATAATTATTATATATATTATATAGTATTATAATATATTATAATATATATATAATATAATATATAATGTTTTTCTCTTCCAAAAAAAATAATAAGTCAAAAAGAAAAAAAGTAAAAAATAATTAGTCCGAAATTAAAAAAAATATATTCCCTATGCAACAATCGCGGCCAAATTTTGCCCGCGGGCAAGAGGTTCCCCACCCCTGGCTTAGAGAGGATACAGGAAAAAGCTATGGCTCGTTCGATATTAGCCAATTCAGAGACAGGCAACGTCGAGATGTGATTCAGGGCTGTCCAATCTAAGTTAAAGAAATCTTTTAAAGCAATGACACTCACTGGCAAGCCACTGCAGGCCATGCTTAAATTTTTGCATCCCTGAAGATTAAAGTTCAGGCGTATAAATAATGGATGGAGTAAAATTTGATCACGGCATATTTTTTTCGAAACAGTGTAAAGCGCACCTCCGATTAGAGAAAAAAAGTAAAAATGAGCCAAGATGTGATTGAAAGAACTGGGTTTGAAACAAGATGGTGCGATGGACATAAAGCTGTGCTACTTTTAAGGAAATACTTATACCAATTAGCAGCTCCAGAGCATGTCAGTAAATTGCCAGGCTAAATTCAAAGAGAGCTTATTAACACAAGTTTATTGATTCATCCCAGCTCTGGTTGTAACTTCAAAATTATTGGAATTGACCTACAAACTTTCAAAATTCCTTCAAATTAAAATTATCGATCTATGAAGTGATTAAACAAGTAAACACTACAAGAAAAGCTATTATTCATTTAAGAGAAAATGCTGAATCTGAGTTTCACGAAATGTCGAATCTTCACTGGAACTTTCAGATCATATAAATATCTAAATAAAACAGAACAAAACAGTTGTATCCATTAAGCATCAACCACAATCCACTTCTACAGACCGGAGGCGTACTATTGGGCTAACATAATTTTATACCAGTTTAGACGATATATTTCCTAAAATGAAACAGTTTTAAACTCATCGGCACCGTGTCATCTTTTCACTACCTTATTCCAACCAAATGTGACGCTTCATTTGACAAAGTTTCGACAGCATTCGAATTCTACAAGACGTTGGTTGAGTCTTACGATGAAATCTCCTGTAGACTTGGAATTATAGAACAAAAGTGAAAAAGATCTCGAGAAAAACCCCACAATGCCTCGCCGGACTAACAAGAGCGCCGAAAGACATGTTCTCAAATAAAAACCTACTATTGAAAATACTTGCTGTACTTCCTGTTTCTATATCTTTAATTATACGAAACTTTTCTAGACTGAAAATACTTCAATTGTATTTGAGAAACACAACATGTAAAAATAGTCTGAAATTCTAAATGGATTGCTTTCTCTTTATTCATCATAGAACTTCTTTAAAATTGAACAACGATCATGTCATCGAAATTGCTGGACTGGAATCCACGACGTTACAGATTGTTCGTAAAGTCTAGTAAAAATTAAACACTATATTGTTGACAATTATTTTTTTTCAACTACTCCATTCCTGCAGAAGCTTAGAATTACTAACCTATAATGGATTTGTAAATCAACACCAAATTAAAAAAAAAACAAAATTAACTATAAGTAAAGTTCGTATACAAAAGATAAAAAAAATTAGTAAAATATTGATAAATAAAACTTTAATAATAATAATAATAAATATAATAATAAAATAAAATAATAAAAAACACAATAACAATAATAATATATAAGAATAATAATACTAATATTAGTAATAAATTAAAAAAAAAACTACTGATACACAATCAAGCAATACAAAGTGAGCGAAATTCAGTAATAAGGTAGAGAGAGAGAAAAATGAAATGTAAAAGTTAGATCTTCTTAATTTAAATTAATTTATAATTTCTAAATTTAGTAAAATTTTACGAAAAAAAATTTAAAATTTCCAAATATAAATTTGCCAACATTCCTAGCTTATTTAATTGCATGTATATTTATATTTACAATTCAATTTACAATTAAATCGTTCAAAGAAACAAAAACAATATATATTTTTTAATTTAGTTAACCATAACGTATTGAAAATTAAAGAATAAAAAAATATATATAAAATAAAAATAAATAAAATAATTTTTTAAAAACTTTATTCAGATTCGGACCAGTACATTTATAGTTTTACAGTTTATAATTACATACACACCATTGATATTTTTTATCCAATGTAGCTCACGTAAATAATACAAGAAAATTTTGAATGTGCACATTAGCACTAAGAAAAGAAAAGAAAAGTATATATATATATAAATATATATATATACTATATATAATATATATATATTAATATATATATATATATAATATATATATATATATAGATAT
>JABUQX010136411.1:0-2500 GCA_015478945.1 Trachelipus rathkii | reverse complement strand
CCCTTTCCAGTTATATGCTTTGTGTAGACCTAAGGAGCTGTTAGTGGTAGCCTTTTGTCCTCATTACAACCTAATTCAGGAGAGGAATATATTGTGTAAGCCAAACTTATTTGAATAACACTTTTTATCCCAGTGCCTGCAAGTATGCTTATGAAAAAATTGAAGGCTCCCTGCCGTTATTTTGGATAGAAGCTGAGCGCACCTCCTTCCGATCCAAGTTGTGTTTAATTGATAATCTATTGGTAGCCCCAAGTACATCCGTAGAGTCATAAGCGTGTGATTGAAATTAGAAGGCCAGATGGGGAAAGTACTAAAACAACCAGTTAGGTTTTATATATAAAATAAATAGCCTAGGTTTTTTAGATAAAATAAATATATTTATTTATTTGAATCAGTGTTCTCACTAGCTTTTTGAATATTTGACTATCTTGTTGCATATTTAGCATTATGGACAATTTAGTTAGATATATATCCGGTGCCAGGTTTTATGGATCTCCCTGTGTCACCGCTTTTAGATGGAAGTTATAAAGGCGAGCATTTAAGCCTAGGGAAAGTAGGCCTCTAAGAATGTAGTGGAAGGAGTGAGAATAAAATTTTAGTTTAGGGTAGTGAGAAAGTCGGGAAATGAATATTTTCGGATATTTATTCCGTAGAGAGAAGGTCGGCGATATTGGCTAGCTGTACGCCGTAGTATATAAGTATATATATATATAGAGTAACGTCCCACGCTATCCTATTTGTAGTGGCGTAGGAAAAATGATTATGGTAGAAGAACCAATCTTGTTTTAGTACCGAAGAATCTTGCGCTGTGATTCCTTTCTATAATTAAAACTAATAGTTAATTATAAATAATAATTTACATTAAATTTGGTAAAAAGTATGCAATAAAATACATAACTTTTACAATAGTTAATACTAATCTATATATATTTTTATACCATATGTGTTACCAGTGCCTTCTATCATATTCGTATGAACCCCACTTAGCTTTAAAGTATGCAATAATAATGATGACCAGATTACAAACAGGGGGTTATTATATACAATAAAATAATAAGTTTAACTGTAAACTTTTAACAAAAGGCAGGCGAGATAGTTTATAAATAAAAAAATACCTCTTTCATAAAAGCTATTGTTAAATCGTTCGCGGACAATACTTTAAAGACACGTGATAATAAAATAAAATATATATAATGTATAAATACTAAATTCCTAATATATATTCGCAAACGACATAAGTTATAGTATAATCTTAAAAGTTATACACAAACACATTATCCGAATAAAGGTAACATTAATATAACAAACATACATTCAAAACCTGTCTCGATCTCAGAAATAATAGTCGTTTTAAATAAAAATTGTAACAAATTTCTTTATAATAAATAATAAGGACAATTGTCTTTATATATTATATTAATGGTATAACTTGTAATTATAAATCCTAAGAAAATTAATGATTTGTCGTACAGAATGCTAGATTATGAAATAATTATAGTATTATATATATAAAATATTATTAAGTAATATTTATAAATTATATATATTATATTTAAATTATATTAATAAATAATATTATATATATATTTATATATTAATATATTATTATAAATATATATAGATATAGTATATAATATAATATATTTATAGATAATATTATAATATAATATATATAACTATATTTAAATTAAATAATATATAGCTTCTATACCTTTAATAATTATTTTTATTCAAGGCTCGAACAAAAATATTAATATCAGAATAATACATATAAGTAGGCATGCTAATATATATTTATATTTATAATTTTCAAAGTTCTATTTAAAATAATTAATCAATAATACCTTATAATATAATATATATATTAAAATTCTAATTGAAAGAATCATAATTTTTAAAACTTATAATATATTCAGTAATATGTATAGATTTAAATTACATATATATTATAATTATAAAATTATAGGCTAGTACCAATATAAGTATAAAATTATTATCTGTAGGGTAATAAAACAGTATATTATATTTAAGTAGATTTTATAGTATAATTATATATATATGTATATATATTAAATAAATATAATAGATATATATATTAAAAATTATATATATAATATATTATAAATAATATATATATATATAATATGAATATATTATTATAAATTATATTATATATATATATTATAAAATATATAATATAATTATATATATATATTTAACTATAAGATAATTATATAATTATTATATTATAATTATTATATATAATAATAATAATATAAAAATTATATATTATAATTATATATATGTATATATATATATTATATATAATAATTATTAATATGATATTATATAATAATAATATATATATATATATAATATATATATATATATAAATATATATATAATTAATATATTAATAAATATATTATCAATATTAATATATATAATTATATATATATATGAGTTTCATCCTCTATTAATTGACACAACAATTAATCCA
>JABUQX010136410.1:0-13496 GCA_015478945.1 Trachelipus rathkii | reverse complement strand
GTTAGTTTTTTTTTAGTCTGATAGATTTATTCTTATAAGTGAAAATTATTAACTTGGGAAAGATTTTTGAAGTGATTTTACTATTTAGAAATATAATACCGATTTTGACTAAACATAATAAGGACTACCAAAGGAAAGTTGACAGGTAATATGATATAAGCATATGAAGTTGTACATTGGAGTTTGATAGTAGGATATTTAAATAACAGTTATATATTAAATTTAGATAGAGCCAATTGCCACAGTTGCCTTGAGTTGGGCCTAATATTCGGGTAACATTTTAAAACATTTTGTGAATTTCTCGAAAGTGGCTTGCTTTGGCAATATTTTTGAAAAAACTTCTAGGTTGACTTAATTGCTTAATACATGAGGATTTGAGGATTAGAATAGAACTTTTTTGTTTAAGTGTATACGTAGATATTAGGGTTGAGAATCGATCTGAGGTTTTCAGAAATCGATGATAACTGGATATTTGAGTAAACTTGTATAGATATTTAAACTAATTGAATAAATTGGTATCGATATTATACATTTTAGATCTATATTTGACCTATTTGAGTAATTGGATATCGATATTGTGGTTTCTGGTTCGATATTTAACCTTTGAATCGATATTGTGGTTTCTAGTTCGATATTTAACCTGATTGAGTGAATTTGAATCGATATTGTGGTTTCTGGTATCGATATTTAACCTGATTGAGTGAATTTGAATCGATATTGTAGGTTTTGGCTCTATATTGATTAAACTGATTGAGGTGCAATTTGCATACGATATTCTGGTTTCTAGTCGAGCATGTTAACCTGATTGAGCCTTGAATTTGAATCGGATATTGTAGGTTTCTGGCATCGCATTTTAACGCTGATTGAGTAACTTGTAATACGATATTGTTAGGTTTGCTCGATATTTATTAAACTGATTTAGTGAATCTGAATCGATATTGTAACTTCTTGGTCAGTAGTTATCATCATCTCTCTCTCTCTCTCTCTCTATATATATATAATATATATATATTTATATAGTATATATAGATACATAATATATATATATAACTATAGACTACGTCGTTATATATATATATACTATATATATATATATATATATATATATATATATATATATATATATATCAACGTCCTGGATAATGATTTTTGATATATTTTCACTATGTTATTTCTCGCTAACAAAAAAAAATAAACACAAGCCTCTACCCCCGTAAAAATGCGCAATAAACATGACTTTAGGTCTCTGACTACTCTATATACAAGTAAAGAAGGACATTACATGACAATATCTAAGCAACTCTGTAAAATTTTGAACCTTACATTTTATATGAGAAAAACTTCCAGGTTGCTTTGAAATAATAGAAGCCAAACTTGCAACATTATAAAAAGTACTATAGGAATTTGAATTCTTTATTTTCGTATGATGCTATTTCTGTAATAGAATTTTTAAGCAACTTATAAAATTCTTGGGCTACGCAAAAGTAGCAGCCCAAATTTTATTAATTGCAATATAGACATAGAGCATTTACCACAATTGCCAGTGGAAAAAGGATTCCTTTGTTATTTCTTAATTATATTAATTTTTATGTTTTTTTTTTTTTTTTTTTTTTTTATTTTTTTTTTTTACTAAATTGTTAAAAAAAAATTCAGATCACTTTACTTTTGACAAAAAATTCATATTTCTATCAACATCCGATATTGTGCCTAGGCAATTTTTAAAATGGTGAAGCTGTCAGAAATAATAGCCATAAAGCACGAGCCGCCCCACGATATATATACTATATATATATATATAATATATATATATATATACTATATATATATATATATATATACTTATATATTATATATAATAATATATATATATATATATATATATATCATATATATATATATATATATATATAGTTCAATTAATAAATAATTTTGAAAAGAGATTTCGCAAAATATTTGATTTTGTTTGATTTTCTTTAAGATATTTACTTTAAATAAATACAATACATTAATATTTTAAACAATGATATTTAAGTTTTCTTTTCCGAATTCGTTTGATATCAAATTTCGACATTTTTATGTTAAAAACTCGCAATAATATTATAATTTGAGCCTCAATTTTAATTTTGAACACCATAGTAAATAATGATAACGCCGTGCAAGATATGATGATTAGGATATTTCGTCGCCGTCAGCAACATATAGAGATCTTCTCGCATAGGTATAGGGCCGACAGGCTACAACCCGCCGCTTTTCCTTACTGCCTTGCCGATTACTCTGTGACTAGCGTTAGGTATCTTATGCCGACCCTAGCAGCAAGCCCTCCTCTAGGAGAGCTTCTGAGGGAGGGCGAGTTTGCAGGCCTAATGGACGGGGGCAAGATTTGCTAGTTCTAACTGAAAGACGAAAACCCTACTGCAGGAGTGTTTAACTCGAGACTGCATCCAAAACCGTATGCCGCGCAGAAATGCTTTCTGCGAGTGTTCTAGGCGTGTGAGTTCGGGCCAGCAAGAGAAAAGCTGACCAACTGACAGCGCGCAAAGCTTCTTGCCTGCACGGAGCTTGTTATAAGATATATACTAAATACCCAAAAAAAAAATTTAAAAATATTTAGGTTTGTTCTATATTTTGCATCAAGTTGATAACAAAGGAGTATTGTTTTTACAAATTATATTTATTTTTTTAATTTTTAACCCAAAAATTACTTCTCTAATGCATAATGTTGTTCAGAAACAACGTTTCCAATTTTGGCTATTTTATTGCGCGGGCCCCGGTTCCGGTTCCTATCTGGTTAGCCCCTACTATTATGGCGAACTCCTTAGAACCATCCTCACCCAAATAATACCCCCCTCTATCAAAACACTATTCATACCACATTCACACATTGATACCCCAACAACCGCCCAACACAGATCAGCGCTCACTATAACGTATCCTCACCCCGCGCAAAAAATCCCTCCACAAGGCACACTCCAATGAACAGATACAGCATCACAGTATTTCCAGATGAGCATCCGGCGCCACCTCACCCAACCTTCCAATAAATATTAAACATTAGAATTCCAACCTCAACGAAACTCCGATTCGCCCACTCTATCAAAAAGATGCTTGACAGAGACCTGCAAACGTCGAGCAAGGCTTGTCCACACCACACGGCCTCACCGAAACACATAACACAAAGCATCACCCGCTGCCCGGACTAAGAGCACCTGCTGCGCTCTCCCACGTAGGAGTTGGCTATGTTTTCTGGTGAATATGTGCTACTCGCTCAACCTCCCATATAAGAGTCAGCCCAGGGCAAAATATACTATACTATGATTATATATATATAGAATATCTTACTATAACAGATATACTATATTATCTAATATATATACTACACTCTGTATACTAATATATACGTGATTATACGTATATAAGCCTAAGATAGGGAGAGCTGTGCAAGAGATACACGGCTCTCAAACAGGTATAAAAAGTCTCATATTCGCCCTTTAATTTTAATTTAATTTCAGGGTGTCTCACTCGGCTACCACATGGCGAAGCAATTGAATATTTAGAAAATTCCAACCTAAAAATATTCCGTCCTCTGTCGACATATAGAAGACATAAAATAATTGCGCCTAATCGCGCGTCGGTCAAAAAGCATAATCAAATTTCAGAATTTGAATAACTCAACGTACTCCTCTTGCTCTGTCACATCTGCCTCCCACATGGAAAAAACGACGTTGCATATGCTGGGCTAAAAAAAAAACAAGTCTATAATATTACTATATATATAAAAAAATAGCATATATACATATATATATATATATTATATAGTAACATCATCATATACTATAGCTACATACCTTAACGACTCCATCGACGCCTGTATACATCATAGCCTCATTATTATCTATTACTTAGTATATATATATATATTATAGAGCAATATATATATAAGATGGTTTCGCATCCGTCTAATACTTAGGTTAGTTAATTAGGTGCTAAAGCTTTGGTAGCCGTTATTTAGGTTAAGGCTCAGTTAAGTAGAAAGATGAAATTACGTTGAATATTATGTGATAACCGTAAATTAATCATTGCTTTTTTCCCTCCTGGAGTCAACCACTTATAAATAGCCTAATATATAGTACTTATATATATAGTATATATATATATTAAATATATATATATAATATATATATATATATATATAATATATATATATATATATACCCGCTTTATCTATTATGACGATGTACGATACCAGAACCAAGAGCCGATACCCGAATACTCTATTTTTTAGATGCCGATACCGGATACTTTAATTAATTTAAAGAACAAATTCAACTAAAACAGAAAAAAAGTGAATGGGTCCACAGAATCCTGATTTATTATATCTAGCTTACAGCCAATACTTAAGCATTATTCGCATATTTAGGTGTGCCAAGTATATTTATTTTGCTAAATTTAAAATAGTATCTTTAAGCAATAATAAATTAAAACAAAATATAAGATTAATAACTTTTTATGTTATGATTATTCAAAATAAATTTCATTTCCATTTTACAGTAAGTATTAATAAAGTTTAGCCTACAAAATAAAAAAAAAACAAAAAAAAAATAGCTTTTTATGATTTAACATGATTACAATTTACAAGAAGATTCTTTAACTAGCTACATTATAAAGAATAAAAATAATGAAAGAAGAGCCTCAATTAATCAACTGAAAGGACAAAATAAAAATGCGCCCTAATCTTAACTAATGACATGATAAATATGTTCTCTTTCCGATAAAGATAGAAATCATTCAATACTCCAAATTTGCAAAAATTCTCAAATTGTAATGGGTCAAAAACATTATGCTTATCACTAGTATCTGGCGAGCAGCCTGCCTTCCTTTTGCGGCTGCTTGTACATTTACCGTGCTGCGAAACTTGAAAAAAAAACTTTATCAGTTCCGGCGCGAAACCGCCCAGAATTAGCGGGAATTTCCAAAAAACATCCTGCTGGAAAATAAATTTCTGAGGAAATGAACATTCCAATAAAAGAATTTGTAAAAGTATTCACTTCTTATATGCTTTCAAAATGCAAAATCTTATTCGTTATCTCACTTATATAAATATATAATATATATATAATATATATATATATATATATTATAAGTTATAAATATACAGGGTGTTACGCAAATAGGGGACAAATTGCCGAAGGATATTATCTTGTTACCAGTTACAGCGTTATGCTCTTAAATAAAGTTACCTGTAAAGTTCCTCAATTAGTAGGTAAAATGAGTTAGGAAGGTGCAGATGTATGATGTGAATATGGTGTTTATGTTCCGTAGATTAGCGCTCATATATTATTTTATTATATTATCATATTATTATATCATTTATATAATTACATATTATTATTATTACAAGGAGAGTGTTGTTGATTAAAATATTTTTGCCTCTCACTCTCCGTCTGAATCTGTGTCTCAATAAAGATTATTCAATAATTATTATTAATGATGCAAAGAGTGAAAATATTTAGTTCCTTATTATTATTATTATTTTTTTCATGGATTTTATTTAAAAATTTATTGACGTATTATTAATTATTATACTTATTATTATTATCGTCATTTTATTATATTATTATTATTTTATTTTTATTTTTATTATTATTATTATTATTTGTTATTATTATTTTATTTAAAATTATTGACTTATTCATTAATAATCATTTTAAATATTAATATTATTAATATGATATTATTATTTAAATCTATTATTTTTTTTATTATTTTTTTTAATTATTATTATTATTATTATATTATTACTTATTATTATTGATTACTTATGATTATAACATTACTTATCTCAATTATTATCATTCATCATTATTATTATATCTATTATATTATTATAATTATTTATATTGTTTTTGTTATTGTTGTTGCTGTTGTTGCTTATTGTTGTTATTATTTATTATCATTATTCATCATTATTATTATTATTTTTATAATTATTATATTATTATATTATTATTATTATTATTATTATTATATTATTATTATGTATTATTATTATTCATATTATCTATTTTATTATTATTATTATATTATCATTAATATTATTATTATTATTTATTATACTTCTTATTATTGTTTATTATTCTTATTATACTTCTTTGTTGCTTATATTCCTTGCTGCCTATTAGTCATTTATAACCCAACCAATCAATGAAACCATCATCAATAATTATGCTTATTAAGCCATTAATATTGTTATTAGTAAGATTAGGAGTATTATTATGCATGTCGCTTTCATTATTTGTCATTATTATTATATTGCTTGGATATCCGTCTTTCCGAGCTAAATACTTGCCTTCGGAATACCTATCAACAATATCCTAATGATTATTCATCCTATCTCATATAATAAGGTGGTACCTTATCAAGCAACTATAGCCAGGCACCAATATTCAGAGACAGCATAACCTTTTCATAGGCTTTACTTACTTTACGTTGCCAGAGTTCCGTAGGCCCAACTCGTCACATCTACGAAACATAAACACCAATATTCACATCATACCCTTTGCGCCTTTCTAACTCATTTACCTACTAATGCAAGAACTTCTATCACGGTACACTTTTATATTTAAGCATAAAACGCTTGCTAATGGTACAAAAGATTATCCTCCAAATTTCGTCCCCTATTTCGTAAACACCCTGTATATATTTATATGTTATATATACATACTAGTATAATAATATTATATATGCTTAGCACTACCATTTATAACTTGTACAAAATTTAATTTATGTTTTCGTACTTATGCTAAGCAATTGCGCCGAGCCAAAATTTTAGCCCAATTAAGTCGAAATGAAATAACTTATATAAACCCGCCCTGTGAGATACTCATTAGTCAGCATTACAATTAACACTCACAGAACCTCTCAGAATTCCTCCAGAACTTCAAACACAACTCTTCGTCAAGGGAGTTAATATGGCAAGTCGCGACTCGAATACTCGAGTGCAAGTCTTCAAAAGAAGAGTCGGGCCAAGGCGCAGGTAAACGCCGCCCTGGAAAGTCCCTGCACTACTATATCGCGTTACGAAGATGAGAGTATCTCAACACAGAGGGACTTTTTTACCCTTACTTTCATAATATCTTACTAATACTTTTATGATCAATTTCAGTTGAATTACATCGACTCTTGAAAACTTTAGGGGCAGGTCGATCCTCTTATAGCGGGCTTGCCTTGCTCACAAAAAGAAGTCACAAACTTTTACAAGTCCGCTACCCTCTATATATATATTATAGCATATATAGTATATAATAATATATTAGTAATATTATATATATAATATATATATAAATAGTTAATATATATAGATAATATATATATATAATATACTATACCATATATTACTATATATATATAGTATAATTTTATTTATGTATTATATTGCGGATGATTTCGTTATTTTGTGCGCCAAATGAAGAGCAGTTCTGAGAGCGATTGCGTAGAGAGATTTGCCCAACAAAATGTTAAAGGAAGATTTGAAAGTAAACCTAGCTGCTAGCCATCACAGCGAAGCTAGAGACGGTTATGGTTGTAGCACCGTCGACAGCACAGCTCCTCGGTGCTGAAGTTATTTTGAATGGTAAGCCCAGCTGCGAACAAGTGTCTGAGTTTAACAATTTAGGATATAATGTGCATGCAAAGGGAACGGATAATACAGTGTGTAGTAGGAAAATTGCGAATGGCCAGGAAGGGGCTGTGCCCAATTAAATCGCTTGTAAAAAATAAAAATGACTAAGTCTGCCAGTGCGCTAGGCGTATAGTTAACATTGAGATATGTTTCAAATAATAATTTGGGATAACTGAAAATTTATATACACAAACCAATAAATTTCCTAAGATCCGTAATTAAAGTCGTAGTCAAAAGCTAAAAGTAAAGGCAGTAACGGCACTTCGTTACTTTCTTTCCTAAAAACGGGAAGAACGACAGCGGAATTTACATTTGCCGCATTATTTTTTGCAGAGAACGATGCCACCTCTGTATGTATATATGATATATATATATATATAAATATATATATAATATATATAAATATATCTATATATATATATATATATATATATATATATATATAAGTAAGTATATTATTATATATATTATATACATATATATATATACGATATATATACTACTACTAATATAGACTATATATATATATTATAACTATATATATAGTATACTATATATATAGATATACTATATATATAACTATATATATATATATTATTATAGCATCAGTTTAATATATTTTTTTAAATTTTATTTATTTTATAGCCAAAATAACTTTTTTATATTATTATATATCGCTCATATTTGAAAAATTGATGCCGATAAATAATAATAATAATGCATAATAATAATAATAATAATAATAATAATAATAATAATAATAATAATAATAATAATAATAATAATAATAATAATAATAATCAATAATAATAATATTCAGTAATAAAGGAATAAGCAATAAAAATAAAATAAATTATAAGATAAAAAAATATTATATATTACCTTTCTCTCGTCAAACGTGAAATTTTCTTCTGATATTCATTTAATTTCCTTAATATTAATCTAGAGAATAATTTACAAAGAAAGTAGGAGGCATATTTATATTTATTAGATCCTGACCGGTTCCGTCCATAAATCTACAAGTAATTCAAAAATCAGAGTTAAACTATACCACAAAACAAGAAAACTTTCTTCCTGCTTCTCAAACTAAGGATACACTTTACAGTTAATCCACCAATGTCGTGCTACCACCATCTCGGCATGTCCCGCAGTCTGACTGGCTACGTCGACGTATATTAGCGCTACACGACTAATAGATAATAGCCTAGGCATACCAGCACCGCCCTTTTAAACCCAGCTTAAAATATAACGAACAGTTATTCACATGACAAATCAAGACAACTGTACCTGATATTTCAAAATCATGTAAAATTTTACACTACTCATGTGAAGCCCAAAACAGGTACGAGCGCATATACATACATAAAACATCCATTACCCGAAAACAATGTGAAAGCTTGCTGAAACTTAACAGCAAGCAAATACAGTGAGCATTTCGGAGTCTTTCTTTAATATTCGTTCATTGTCTCGTTATTCTAATTAATTGAAGAACAAATTATAACTCTTTTTTTGCATTTAGAGCAATCACACTAATCGTCCAGTTTATAAAATGTTCTGAAAGTGACTTATTTTTCAATTATTAATTAAAATACTTTAATTGGTAACCTTATATAATCAAAATAATAATAATTAGAATTAGAATAATAATAATAATAATAATAATAATAATAATAATAATAATAATAATAATAATAATAATAATAATAATAATAATAATAATATAATTAAAAGCAATTTTAATACTAATTCTTTAAATTTATTCTTTCAGAACGAGTGTTCTACAAAAGAAATATAGTATATCAAAATCCTGAAATAACATTTAAACGACTTTATCCACTTCGTCTTCCATATTACCTTCGAGTCAATTACGGCTTTCCGTTTAAATCGGAGAAAGCCATCTCCTTATTCAATAATAGTGTAGAGAACAATGAACAATTTTCAATGGCTCCGTTGAAATGGAGGAGAGAAAACCCCTATAGTGATCCATCTATAGAGGAAATTATGAACAGTTATTTTATGGACATTCCATTAGACGACAACCAAACGTGTTTACGATGTCGGAGTCTTTTCAAGATCTCACAAAACGAAAACGATAGCTGTAATATTAGACCAGAGAGAACCACCCAATCTAGTTACCATATTTTCAAAAATGTTAAACCGTGGAATTAACGGGCCTTTGCTAGGGTTTCTTTCAACAGACCTTACGGAGAGACTACCAACAGTTTTTGTGTTAGACACAGATACGGTTTACACTAGTGATTGTTCAGAGTTGGCAAGAGTGACTCTTATTCACATCTCTAAAGTTGTTGTACTCTATTGCACCGTTTTGCCAACTGTTAACATATATGATTACGTAACACAATTTTCTGGAATAACTGCAAATGATCTAGTTCAAGCAATACAATTTGAGGAAATCAGAAAATTAATATGGGGACGGATCCAGAGCAATTTTGGGGACTGATTTTAACCCTTTCGATCATCCTGCATCAAATTAGATTCATTTTTTAAATGGCTGTAAAATTTAAACTATTAGCCTTTTCACTTTTGCTTCACAAAGAATCGCATGTGAGAACCAATCAGAATCTTCGTTTCAAGTGACGTCATTATGGCGTGGCCTCAGATTTCACAATGTTGTGTTGAATAGCCTACTTTTTCTGCAAGTTCTAGGTCGATTACAATCTTAAAAGGTACGTTATTTTATAGTTAAATATCTATAGATTTATAAAAAAAAACATATATTTTGGCTAGTTATACAATTTAAATATATAAAAATCTGTCAATTTGAAATTTTTGAAAAAATGCACCATTAGAGGCTTTTAACAGTATATATATATATATATATATATATATATTATATATACTACTATATATATATATATATATATACTATATATATATTATATATAATTATATATTATATATTATATATAATATATATATCATATAGTATTATGCTATATATATATATTACAAAACATTTCAGATTAGCCATGTCACATTCAAAACGTGGGCAATCAGTTATTATTCCTAAAAATGTTTTAGAAGATATTGTTAACAGAGAAGATTTTGGAAACTCCTCCGACATTGACGAATTGTCGTCAGACGATGAAGATTTCGCGGATTCTCAGAGCGTTCCAGTGGTTTCATTTACTGGTGATGATGAATTCACGATTCAACTCATACAGCAATCACATGTTGAAGATCAAGATAAACTACCTCCTGTGGCTTTAAAAAAATCAAGAAAACAAAGTAAATTTCAATGGCATAAAACTGACAAGCTTCTCGAAACGCCTCCAGAATCTGTCGTTCAGTTGCCTCCTACTACGCCTTTGAGTCCTTTTCAATATTTCAGCAATTTTTTCCCAAATTCTTTGTTTGAGGATATCAGTTTCAAAAGTAACATTTATCATATGCAAGCCACCGGTAAAGTACTAAATACAAACACTCAAGAAATTCAAAAACTTATAGGAATGCATGTTGAAATGGGCACTTTGAAATTTCCAAATATACGCCTCTACTGGAATAGCAAACGTCGGTATCCATTAATTGCTGATGCTATGACCTTCAATAGGTTTGTTACTTTGCGTCAAAACCTTCACTGTGTCGATAATTTACAACACGACCAAAAAGATAATAACAAGTTCTGGAAAGTCCAACCCATTTTTGATGCTTTCAACAACGTTTTGTTACAGAATCCTCCTTTAGAAAGAAAAGTTTGTGTAGATGAGCAGATGATTCCCTTCAAAGGACATTTGGCCATGAAGCAATACATGAAGGGAAAACCTAATCCATGGGGAATTAAAATGTTTTTTCTCTGTGGTGAGTCAGGAATTCCCTACAGCTTCATTCCATACCAAGGACGATCAACAGGCCTTCCTGAGGAATATAATGAATTAGGGCAGTCAGGAGCTGTTGTAATGACACTAGTTGAAAATTGTCTTGAACCTTTTTCCGACTACAGGCTATTCTGTGATAACTATTTCACATCACCCGCATTAGTAGATCATTTGTTGTATTATGGAATCTTTTACACAGGAACTGTCAGGACAAATAGAGTTGGTGGTCAGTTACCACTAACTCCACCTAATTTATTCAAGAAAAAACCAAGAGGTACAATGGAAGGCTGCTCAACGAAAGATTTATCAATGTGCCTTTTCAAGTGGAATGACAACTCTATTGTTACTATGATTTCATCAGCTTATGATTGGAAAGAACCAACTGGGAAAGTACCTCGATGGAACAAAGAAGCAAAAGCCAAAACTGAAATTGAATGTCCCTTGCCAGTGATGAATTATAATAAAAGCATGGGTGGAGTGGATAAGCTGGATTTCCTAATGTCATTATATAGAATTCATCTGAAATCAAGAAAATGGACCTTACGAGTAATCTTTCACTTTGTTGATTTAGCTGTCGTAACGTCGTGGCTGCATTATAAGAGAGATTGTAAGTCAAAAGGTTTTCCATTGAAACAACAAATGACTCTCTTGGATTTCAGACTAGAAATCAGTGAGGCTCTTATAAAGTCTGGACATAATCCACTTTTGTCTACTCCACCTGGAAGACCAAGGACTACTCCCCAATATCGTCCAATAAATGATGTCCGTTTGGATGGTATAGGTCATTTTCCTACATACAGTGCTGAACGATTACGTTGTAAATATAAAAGTTGTGGCTTAAAACACTACAGTCATATTATATGTGAAAAATGTAATGCTTCTTTCTGCCTAAATAAAGAGAGAAATTGCTTTAGAGAATTTCATAAATAATATCATCTCAATAAAATTTAATTTTTTGAAGATAAAATGTTTTTTTTTTTGTGTATATATATAAAAAATAATAAAATTTTTTTATAAAGTTTTGTTATGTTTATAATATATATATATATATATATACATATATATATATATATATATTATAATATATTATATATATATAACTAATATATATATATATATATATATATTATATATAAATATAATAATAATATAATATACATTTTTTTGAATAAAACTATATATAAATATATGTAAAGCAATAAATGATTTATCTAGTTGTACTCACCATAGAGTTTTTTTTCTTTTTATTTTTTTACCAACAAAAAGTCACAATGATGGCAAATTTACATCATGCTTTAATTTCATAACTACATAAAAAAAAATTTGGAAAACTCGCTGGTGCCAACGGCCCTATTAGATAAGAATATGTCAAAAATCGAATTGCATAACGAAAATAATTCTGATCGAAAGGGTTTAAATCAGCAACTCTTAACACATAATAATCGTAATCATTAAGTTTTATTCTATATGCAGCTTTATTTATTTTCAACTTTAAAAAAATTAAAAAAAAAAAAAAAAACAATACATCTTATATATAGTATATATATAATAATATATATAACATATATATATAATATATATATAAATATATATTATATATTAACAATAATAATATATAGAGGCGCAGCGGTCGCTTTACGCCCACACGGCAAACGGCGCCAGCATCTGAGCAACACAATTTTCCAGGGTAGCATCAATGGCATACATAAATACATGTTCTAGGGGTCGAAATGAATTTTTTTTTTTTTTTTCCCAGTCTAGCGGCCCGACATACTATATATATTATTTGTAAGGATTACACGCGCAATGTAGGCGGCCCTCGAGCCGACGGGGGAACACAGGGGGACGTTTTCCATACCCCGCTAGCGCCGGAGGGCTCGCGATCGAACCCCCGCTGACACCCAAATACAAAAGCGGGGCGTCCTGGAGACCCTACCCCGGCAGGCGCCGAAAAGAGTCGCTACCCCGTGTCCCCGAAGCGA
>JABUQX010136407.1:0-20389 GCA_015478945.1 Trachelipus rathkii | reverse complement strand
CCGGTAGCTGTTGTGTTTTTGAGATTTAGTTGAGATATTATTATGGTTTTAAACTGAATTTCTGCCTATATATATATATATATATATATATATATATATATATATATATATATATATATATATATATATATATATATATATATATATATATATATATACCCATATCTATATATATATATATGCATATATACATATATGTATATACATTTTGAGACCTATTTGGTTCAAAAAGAATTTAGTTAGAAAAGTTAAAGCTAAGTTGGGTTTTAAGAAAAATTCTTTAGTGTAAGCTTCTGGCATGATTCCAGAAGCACACTAAGAAAGTTTCTTTAAAGGCACTTAACAGCTTTCTGAACAAAAACACGAGACATAGAAAAGATACTCGTCCAATAATGTGGGTCTTTAATCTGCGCTGCAGGTAATTGCCATATGCCTTAGCCAGCAGCAATAACCAACTACATGCTAGTAATAACATATGCCAGCATATATAATAACCATAATAATATATACTAATATATATATATAACAACATATTCTATATATATGTTATATATATAATATGTAATAATAATATATATATATATATATATGGAAATATATATATATATATACTGTATATGTATAATAATAATAATATATAATATGTATTAATATATATATATATATATATATATATATATATATGTATATCATTGAAACTTTTGGGGTAGGCAGAGTAGGAAACGCCTACTTGCCTTAGTGAGGCCCAAAAAATATTTAAAAGTCAGCATATATATATATATATATATATATCTATATATATATATATATATATATATATATACTATATATATATATATATATATATACTCCCTCTCTCTACCTATGCCTCTTCTATATATATATATATTTATAACCGATTTCGTTCGAAGGCTGGCTTTTAAGATACTTGGCATCGAATTTCTACTCGATTCTATTTTTATGTAGTAGAGCTCGGTGGCAATTGTTGAACACCTCGGGTTAAAAATAGTTCTTCTTCTCTAAGGCTAAACCAGCAACTTTAGGATGTGCCCCACGACGAGTCAGTAGTAGTCATTTTTTTTTTTTTTAAATAATCCCCATTTAAATTGCATTAGCAAGAAATAATAATAATATTATTAATAACATAGTTATAATAACAATTATACTAATTAAATATTTTATGCTAACTTGATCATCTCTTATACCGATCTTATTTAATTCGTAATTTCGTTTTAAAATTAATTATTGTCAAAACTAAATCAGAAAACGTTTGACTCAAACTCGGCTTTGGTATCGATTGCCTCTGCCTCAGATCAGTTGCTCGTAATAATACCATAGTAGAGATATTACATTAGTACTTCAATCAATGTTCTGTTCAGGAACATACAATATTTGTGTGTGCAGTGTACCTTTTACGTAATTCCCCAAAAAATAAAACATATTTAAATTCGCTTTTATTGGCAAATTATTCATGAAGTCATCGTACGCTAATATTTATCGTTTAAATTTTTTAAGATGTAAAATGACTAATATTTGTTTTTAAAATATTGCTGGATTACTTTTTGCTCGAAAACGTCATAAATAGTACATTAATTTATTTTCAATTCTAAAAGGGCATATCAGAAAATTGCCCGACAATATTCCTACTATCTGACCTACTGGTAATATATATACTGTGATAATACGATTTTCATATTATTTATTATATTAATTTATTACTGATTTTGTGTGTTTCTAATAAGGAGAATTAAACTTCTATTGGGTCCTCATACTGGGATAATGAATCTTAATTTAAGTTTGAACAAA
This sequence comes from Trachelipus rathkii, assembly GCA_015478945.1. Lineage (NCBI taxonomy): Eukaryota > Metazoa > Arthropoda > Malacostraca > Isopoda > Trachelipodidae > Trachelipus > Trachelipus rathkii. The sequence continues at coordinate 18,583 of JABUQX010136407.1, read as the reverse complement.
AAATTACTAAATTTATTTTTCAAGTTGTAAGGCCTATCAATCATTGAATATATGGAATACAGTGAGTGATACATATATGAAACCAAACATGTTCTGAGTATAATATTATATATATATATATATATATATATATATATATATATATATATATATATATATATATATATATATATATATATATATATATATATATATATATATATATATATATATATATATATATATATATATATATATATATATATATATATATATCAGTGGCGTAGTTAAGAGATAGGCTGGGTAGGCATTGTCTATCTTTTTTTTAAAATTAATAGTGTTAGAAAAACCTCTGCAAATAAAAAAAATAAAAAATATTGTATAAAATGAAACCATAAGAAAATTAATCTACAAAATCTTAAAGAAATATAAAACCAAAAATGAGCTATTTATGCTTTGCCTCCCTATCCACTGTTTAACTTGCATACGCACATAGGCGTAGCTGGAATAAAATATATCCAATACAAGTTAGTATATAAAGGGAGGCAAGCCTCCTGCTCGTCGGTCGTACTCTCAGTGCGTCATTAGATGTTGCCGTTTGGCGTTGTTGCCATATCGCGGGTATTTTTTAAATTTATTTTGGAACCGTTTTTCGCAATTATAATTATTATTGATAATTATTATTATTATTATTGTGTGTTATTGTGTATTATTATTATTAATTATTGATATTATTATTATTATTATATATTATTATTATTATTATTATTATTATTATTATTATTATGTGTATTATTATTATTATTTTTATTATTTTTATTAATATATATATATATATATATATATATATATATATATATATATATATATATATATATAATATTAATATGTAATATATATATATATATATAATATATATATAATATATATATGTATATATATAATATATCTTATATAATGTAAAGAGCAATCAACAGCTACTTTATACTGATGTATAATAATATTATATATATATATATATATATATCTCCATATATCATCATGTATATATATATATGTAATAATATATATATATAATAATATATTAATAATATGTATAAATATATAAATAATAATAATATATATATATATAATAATATATATATAACTCATATAATATAATATATATGTAATATATATAATAATATAATATATATAATATATATATATATATATATATATATTTATATAATAATAACATGTATATATATGTATATAATATATAATATATAATAATATATAATATGTAATAATATATATATATATATATATATAATAATAACCTATATAATAACATAATAATATATATGATGATTAAGCCTACTCAAGGTACGTTACGGAATATAACTGATAATAATATATATATAATATATATATATATATATAATATATATATATATATATATATATATATATATATATATATATATATATATATATATATATATATATATACTGACGAGAAACTCAAACTTGAAATTACTGATCAATCACGTGATAATAAAAGGATGTGGCACATTTGTCTTTTATTAAACAAAGAAATATTAGTATTATTAACTTAACGAAATATGTCGATACCAGATGGCTTATCTCAACTATATAATTTGACTACTGAATTCATAAATTATATAAAAGTAATTATATAAACCTGACACAAATCTTAATATGTCCTCTCTTCACCGAGGTAAGTTTACAAGCCCCATTCAGTTTGACTTTTGCCCCTTTTCGGGTCCTTAGTCATTACAATTCAAATTTAGCTTTCGGGTGTGTGCCTTCAATAGTCATTATACAAAAGTTCGCTTAGTAACAAACTGTTATTTCGAATGGTTTCACCAGCGGACTTTTATGTGCACGCATGGGGTAATGTAAGTCCACCCCTTACACACAGGATCTTTATGGCATACATGCAGATGCCTTACAAGCTTTCGTACCTGATGACCTTCTACGATATTGTTGCATAATTGGTGACTTTCGGAGTTGCAAAAGAGAAGGATAACTCTAAAATCATTTGTGAAGCAAAGAATTATTTACTTATCCATATCTCCATTCACCCAGCCTTCTGATATTTAACAAACAATTTTAAAGGAAAGAGGAAGTAAGAATAGATAAGAACACTACTTGGAAGAGGGTAAATAACTACAATGTATGATTTTAATAATACACAATTTAATTATAGATTTGTCCTCACAGTATTACCATACTTCTCTCTTTCTCTTTTTCTCAAGAGACATTCTTTACAGCTTTCTCACACCCTTCTCTTTTTCCATTTTCCTTTATCGTTTTCAGTTCTTATTTTCAGGGGGAGATTTAATTAGATTATAATAGATTTTCACATTCCGGAGGTTCTCTTTTACTATCTTATCTCCCTTTATCAGATGGGCATTGTTATTTGTTATTTTCATTACTTTATATGGCCCATTATACTTAGGTTGGAGCTTTCCCACATTGTACTGGTGGTTTCTGACCAACATGTATTTTGCATCTTTCAGATTTTTGGGCATGAAAATGTTTCTATTGCTGAGGTTTGTTCTATTAGAGAGGGGTTTTGCTAACAATCCTGCGAGCTTTTCAATATATTTATCATGGGTCAGAGTCCGATCTGGCACTTCCGTGCTCACTAAACCCCCTGGTATATTCACATTTTGTCCAAATAAAATCCGACTGGGACTAATGACGCTAAATACATTTGAGAGAAATATCCGAAGGAAATTGTTTCAAAGGAGGTTGAGACTAAAATGAACCAAAAGAGAGTTGCCACTCTGAGAGTTGAGGATATGAATGAAACATCTAAACAAATAAGGAAATTTGAAGTGATTTTCCAAAAACGCAAACTATTTGTTAAGCACAAAATACCATAGAGGTTTTAAATATCCATAAAATATCTTAAATTGCTTCCAAGATTTTCTTTATATGTAAAAATCTTTCAGTGGTAAAAGGTCAGAGGCTTACACAGTTTCCAATAAAGTTGGGAAAGTTGAGGGAAAACCAGTAGATTATTGCGATTAATGTCCGACATGACCAGATACATGGCGCTTGAGAGTGTGTAAGTCGAAGGAAGTGGGATGACACAGAAGAAAAAAGAATGTGCTCCAGATTGAGCATAGCTGTTAAGTCTCGGAGCTGAATAGAGAATGGAGTAGATTGTGTAGTAGCAAAGAGGATTACGACTAGAGAATTCAGAAGAGCAATGTTCACTGTAATAGCATAAGGAAAATGATACAACAGTTCGACGGCCAGAAAGAGATTGGAGAAAGTTTGTGAGAACAGGAGGCTTATTATGTCGAAAAACCATGGTTTCTAAAAGCCTTATTAAGAAGAGCAATATGCGTTGAACCATCCCAGATATGCGATATATACTCCATACATGGGCGAACGATGCACATATATAGAGCAAGAAAGTGAGGTAATGAGAAGTTCAGAAGGCGCATTAGAACAACCAGCCTTTTAGAAGCCTTTTCAGTGAGAGAGACAATGTGATCTTCCAGGAAAGATTTCAAGAAAAAGGAAGAAAAAAACAATAATATTAAGAAGGCAAGAGAGTTTGAGTTGTGTGGAAGATTTTACCTTCTAGATAGATGAAGTAACTGGGTTCTTGAGACATTGAAAACAACTGAATTTTCTTTGCCTCGACTAGAGATGCGAGAAAGGTCAGTTTCTTCAAAGCCAAAGCCAAACCCTCCTAACATTAACTATTTGTTGCTGAGTTGGTTGTCTTTCAATCTGAATGGGAAAAGAGATACACAAAAATTTGTTTTTCCAAAAGAGTAATTTTCTGTCTTTGCCCTTAGAATAAATTCATCGTAAGCATGTAATAAAAATTATTTAAACGAATTGAGAGGCAAGTTCTCTTTAATAAACACAAATGATATGCATAAAAGTTTATTGCTTACCAAGAATACAAGAGTATTGAAGGTTTGTTTCCCATGTGAAAGTTCCCATTCATCCGAGAACAAATCGAAGATTGGATTAGGTCACGAATATGTTTTTATGACTAGGTCAGGTCAGTTCGAAACTATTGGAATTTGATTCATAGATTATAATTGCTAGTAGTTGTCAATTGTGTTAAAAATCAGTAAAAAAGAGCAAGCATTTCTTAAAATAAAAAAAAAATAATAATTTAATAGCAAATTTCAAATCACATGCTAAGTATTGCACAAATTTAAGCTAACTTATAAAATAAAGTTTATTGAATTTACGATGAAGCTTACTATAAAGTTTACTATATAGTTAAACTATTTAAAGTTTACGATATTTTGTTTACTGAACTTATTAGTTCTAATCACATCATCAGAGGTATTTATTTATATAAAGAGTGTGATTAAATTTGATGAAGAATATATAAACATGTTGTGTGTGTGTTGTAAATTTTGCATGACTTCATAAATTAGAGTTTCATAAATATATGTCTAGCATTAAATTCAACAAAATGAGGGATCGGATAATTAAAAACAAATACTGAATATAAACCATGCAAATAATATATTGGGTAAATAATAATAAAATATTACAGAAATTGCGCTTGCTCCAATTTTTGCATTAATGATTACACGTATTCTTCGTGTGTTTATTCATGAGTGTCATTTTTATATCAGATTAATAAAAATTAAAATAATAAGAATGGAAACCAATGAGGCATTCACATCTTCAAAAATTAATTATATAATAATAATAAACTCCAAAACTATTAAAAAAAACTAAAAAACAACAACAAACAAATAAACTTTAATATAAATATAATATAATAATAATAACAATCCATAAAAAAATAAAAACTAATAATAATATAAACAAAAATATAACTATAAAAAAACTAAAATAATAAACGTATATATATATAGATATTATTATATATAATACAAAAAACAAAGAAAAATTAATATATAAATAATAATTTAAAAAGAAATATAAAATATATATAAATATTTATATATAATTTAAACATCTCCCAAGTAGGGTTTTCGCAAAAACCTGTCGTATTTAATAGGATAACCAGCATCTTGCTTCCTTTCTGGAACCTCACGAACTAACTTGAATCCTACAAAGAACTACTGAGAAAAAACATATTTCTCGGCACAATAGGTATATCTGAATAGCTCAATGTACAATTTGAGTTATAAACTTCAAAAGGAAATAGGGTATATCCCCATTCAATTGAGAGGCTTAGGCAATTTCTATACCAAATCTGAGACCTCGAAATTCGTTATCTCCCAGAGTTCTCCAGAAATAGTGTTTCATGGCCGCATAAGAATAAAAATATCCAACGGCTGGTCCAAGATTAAATATCAAGCAGAAAATTAAAGGCCAGGTTTGTTATGTTCCTATCTTTTCGACACCATATATATATATTATTATATAATAATTAAAGTTAGGAGTTCACTTGCCCAATATTAGATCAAAGGAAGAGGATCTCTCCTCATATGCATACGATGAATGTCGCTTTATCCAAACTCATCTAGCCAGAAATAAATTTAGTGCAATTTATGTATTAAATAATAAGAAAATCCAAGATCAAATCTTAAATTAAATAAACCAAAAGAAAACATGATTTGAATTTAATGTCTCGGCTCCTCCATTATATATTTATAGATTTTATATATATATATATCTTATTTAAAATATAATGAAAATAAATCTTGTCGAAAATTTTGCAACTCTTTTAAATAAATTTTTAGTCAAAATAAAATATATATTTCCTTTCATATTTAAATTTAAAAAAACGTAATCATTAAATTTAGAAATACTTTGTAAATCCAATATGGACTGACCAGGTCCGTCATTCAAAAGCCATTACTCATTCTAAAACTAAAAAGCATATTTCGTGAACTTTTAGATGGAAGTTACTTGCAGACCTTCAAGACTATTCAGTTCTTCTCCGTTGTTCCTCAGTTTCTTCTCTTTTATTCTCCCCTCTGTTTTCAATCCGTCCATCTTCGACAATTAAAAGATCAAAAAAAATAAAAAAAAAAAAAAAATAAAGAGAAAAAAAAAAAAAAAAAAAAAAAAAAAAAATAATAAGATATATAATATATAACATAATATATATAATATTTATAAATAATATAAAATATATAAATATATAATAAATAAACACTCTCTTATTAATGCCTAAAATATCAACTTTAAAAAGAATGTCATTTGTCATGACTATTCATCCCCATATCAAATACAACTTAACATGTTCTCCAAAATAATATTACACTTCTTTTTAGGTAATAATCTTAATATAAGCAAAATATAAAAAAAATAATTCAGATTTTAGTTAATAAAAAATTATACCTTTTTTATTCTTTTTACTAGTGCTTTCAAATTGGATTTATTACCAATTCATATTAATTTTAATATTTTTAGTTTATTTCAACGTAAATATTTATTATAATGATACAATAAACAAACCATAATATATATAATACAATACAATATAATCAATAAGAACTCAAATACATACATATACTACATATTAATTCAATCAGAGTATTAGTAACTAATATATATATACTCTACAGCATTAAATGTAATCACTATAACACTAAATAAATACTTCTTATTTTTTAATATAATATATATATATATAATATATACTATTATAATATTATATATATATATATATATATATATAGATGCGTTCAGGTTTTTTTAATCTCACAGTTATGTTAGCTAGAGCGAACGGGCAGTCTACAGTAAAACATAATTATATATTTGGAATCAGCCGAAAATTCTTATAGGATGGGATTTAACTTTTTTTTTTTTTTTTGAAGTAAATTTTTTTTTTTAACTTAAATGGAATACTAGGTCGTAAACCGCAAAGATGGAAGGAGTCGGGGGTCTCTCGGGCCTCCGGTGAACGACTCGGCGGGGTGAACTATTCCCCCCCTCGGGATTGAAAAACGCTTCCCCCCCTCTGTCCCTCGTCGGCTCGAGCCCCCTAAAAAAAACTTAAAATTTTCCAAAAAAAAAACCAAAAATATTTCACCAAATTTAGGGGGCTCGGGCCGGCGGGGGACAGGGGGGGGACGTTTCATACCCCGGAGGGGTAGGTGCGGAGGAACCCCCGCGGACACCCAAAGACCAATAGATGGCGGGGTTCCGGAGATCCATCCCCGGAGGGGGGGTTTAGGCTCCCCCCGTTCGTCCACCTGGAGGCCGGAGAGGCTCCGACTCCTTGCCATCTTGCTGTTTACCCTTGGGTATTTCCTTTTGTTAAAAATAAAATTTTACTTCCAAAAAAAAAAAAAAAAAAAAAAAAAGCTTAAATCTATGTAAACTTTTCGGCCTGATCCAAATATATTAATTTTGTTTTACTTGTTAGGACTGCCGTTCTCTAGCATACATTATGTGAGCATAAAAAATCTGACCCATCTATATATATTATATATATATATATATTATTAATATATATATATATTATATAATATTTATATATATATATATATATCATATATATAATATATATAATATATTATATATATATATATATTATATATATATATATTACTCTCTCATATATCCCCATAAATATGTTATGATTAAATAAAACAAGGTGCGTTGAGTGAAAAATAAACTAAAAAATTTAAATTAAAATGAATGGAAAATAAAATCCAAGAGGTGTGAAGCACAAAAAAAATAAAAAAAGAATTAAGTTCTAATTTGATATAGTCAAATCGTAATTTTAATTTTTATTTATAGCTATAAAAAATAATAATATACACCTTTACAAATTACATAAAATTATATTGAAGAACCATTGTTAATAATAATAATCAATATATATAATAAATAATAATTAATATAATATATAAATAAATTGCTATAATAATAATAATAATAAATAAAATAAAAAAAAAAATAATATATATAATTAGTAATAAAATATAATAAAAAATAAAATAAATAATAATATATATATATTAATAAATATAATAAATATATATATATATATATAATAAAAAATAATAAAATATAAAAATATAAAAATAAAAATAATATAAAATTATAATATAAAAAAATATGTATATATTATATTTTTTTTTTTTTTTTTTTTACCAGTTAACACACACCACTCACGAGAACAAAGCACCTAAAAATCTAGGAAGGGGGTGTGCATCAATTTTGGTCTGAGCAAGACGGAGCCAAGATTGAGTAACACACACTCAGGAACGTCCGACCTAGTGACGAACCTGGGTTCTTTCGCGCTTAGTTGGCGAAAGAATTGCAATTCTAACAGCTGAAGCTACCTAACGCACATTTTGCGTGCTTGCATCCCATTTACCATTCATTGACTAATATACAAGAAAATGCCGACTCCACGAATGATTCATTCTTCTTATCTCAAACTTATTAATAAATTAACTTAAAATCCAAAATGTGATGTTTGGTCCATTTATTAAATTTAATTAACTTTGTATATAAAAAAGAATCAAGATTAAAATTTTGATGCCCTGCTTTCTAGAAATATAATAGAATATCTTATTTTTAATTTGATTGTTCATTATCATAATAAATATTCTAAAAAATTAAATAATTTCTAAAAGTTTCTCATTAGTCTGAACAAATGTTCTTCAGAGAAGACCATCTTCCTTCCCTATACGTCAAAAAAATACAAATCCCTCGTATAATGCAACCATCTGTTCCTCTGCGCTCTCATCTCTTCCTCCCTTTCTCTAAATCTTACTCTTTCTATATATCCACTCTCTTTAATCTGCGTCGTTCTCCACCGCAGTACGGCTCAACCACACACCCCCCAAATCCACACACCCATAAAATACAAGACCCCTAATATAAGCCTATAGAAAACCAACACATAAATAAGACTAAAATCAATAACAAAACCCTATAACACGAACTCTACCTAAACACCATAAATAAACTATAAAATAAAAATAAATAAAAATAGTATAATAATAAAAAACATAAACCTAAATATATATATATATATATATATATATATATACCTTAATCAACATATCAATAGATCATGCTTGAAAAAAATTATAATATATAAATATATTATATATATATATATAATATTAATATTATAATATAATATATAATATATATTATAATATATAAATATATATATAAAATAATATAAATTAAATAAAAATAGTATAAGATACATAATATATATATAATAATTAATATAGTAAATATATTAATTAATATAAAATATAATATGAAATACAACCTAAAATTTAATAGATAATTTTTTGAAATTATATATTATATATATAATATATAAATAAAATAATAAAAACTATAAATAATATAAAACATAACAAATCCAATAAAAACCATAGAATATCAAAAACATAAAATAGGATAGGCAATAAGTTTGAAATAGAACATAAACTATAATAAAATTAAATATTCAAAGGGTTCAGATAACAAATTATGATGTCGTCAATAAAATTTATGAATAATTGAGCGTCGTCAGGAGATGATAGAGAACTGCATATAGGAAACGCTGGCAAAAGAAAAAGAGAAGAACAAGAGAAGGGATGGTAGGAGGAAAACTGAAGAAGATTGGAATCTAGAGAGGTTACTGAAATATGATTAATTGAAGCACAAAATGTCATGGGTATAAGCAGGGATAATGAAGAAATATTTGAGGGTAAATCAGAAACTATAATATATATGTTAAAATTCTATTTGATCAAATATTCAGAAATTAAAATCCAAAAGAAAATAGGTTAACAAAATTAATATTTAACTAATGTAGAGGAGCTTAACAAAATTTATACATATTTCAGTCTTATTTATTATTAATGACTTCACTAAAAATGATTTCTGTGAAGGAAGAAATAAAATTTAAGGGAAAATAGATATCTTATTAAAATATAAACTTATTGTTTTATAAATAATTACATCTACTTCAAGGTGACATTTTAGGTCCTGAAAAATGGATAAAAAAAGAATAATATCAGACGTAAAGTCAAGGACAAGAAAAAAAGAATTTTCAATGCAAACAATAAATAATATAATATAATGATAACGATGAAGATCAATGATTGGGATTGTAATCGTCATGGTCAAATCATAGAAGATCTTATCTTTCAGCTAAATGGTTATATAGGACGACAGGGCTAGCAACCCGTATGGATCCTTTCCTTATTTGCTTGACAATACATCTTAGGACCACGTTGGTATACATATGCGAACCTATAAAGCAGCCCTCTGGAGAGCTCTAGATAAGGCAGTTTGTGCCAATATGGAAGAAAGATGCTAGTTCTATACTGAAAGGAGGCGAAAACCCTACCTAGAGAGGTGTTTAAACTGGAAGGACTAGCATCCAAACGTTGCGCCGAGAATAGGCTTTCTGGAGTTTTCAGGGTTGTGAGTTCGGGCCAGAAGGAGAAGACGTGACCATAACTGACAGGGCGAAAGCTAACTTTATATTATTATAATTATGGGAATTAAAATAATATTAATAATATAATATATATATATATAATATAATAATATAATAACTATATTATATAATTAATAATATATATCTACTCAATGATACCCAACCAAGATAAACAAAATATGATATCACAAACATCGCTTGGACAGTCTATAAAACTTAAAATACCAGCAATACTAATGAAAAAATAAAAAACACAAAAAAATAATATAATATAAAAAAATAAAAAAAAACATAATACATAAAATATACATGTCACACCACCGAATATAGAAACATGATACATAGTAAAAACACACTACTCCAATACCAAACTCCTCACTATAAATAGTATTTTATAGAATTATACAAACCAAACTATAAATCAAATAAAAAAACCACTAAAATACCTATCACATAATAAAAACTAAACACACCAACATCCCACACCTAACTATAATTACCACTACTAATACCCTAATATATGAAAACTATACATACAACCGAAAAACTCCTAAAAATACTCAAATACCAACCACTACTCTAAACCTCAAACCACACCCTAGACAACCATATAAAAAATAATATATAATACTTCAAATAAAAAAACATATATTATAAATATATATTAAATATAATATATATAATAAATATATAAATTAATAATATATATAATACAATACTTTAGGTTACAATAATCGAGGAAACCCATTTCGTGAATATAAACGATAATTATCAAAATTAAGATAATATATATAAATATAAATATAAGAGTATATATGATTATGAAAATAAATATAATTATATAAAATAAATATAATAAAAATTAATGAATTGTATATATTAATATTAAATATAAATATTAAAATAAATATATTATATAAATAAATACTCCTATACCCCTAAATTATAAAAAATATAATATATATATATATATATATAATATATAATATTATATATATAGATATATATATATATAATATATTATAACTTATATATATTATATAGTATATATATATGATAATTATATTTATATATATATTATACATATATATATATATATAAATATATATATATATATATATATTATATATATATAGTATATATATATATATATTATATATATTATATATATTATATAATATATATATATATATTATATATTTATATATATATATATTTAGTTAAAGGGAACTAGTTTATTTAGTGTTGTAGGGAATATTTATGCTGGTATTTTGGTTGAAAGAGTTCGTTGACTGATTGAGAGGGACTGACTGTTGAAGAAGAACAAAGTACACGTACGGAGTGGTTAGAGGATGTGTGGATCAAATCTTTACATTGAAACAAATGATTGAGAAGATGAGGGAGAAGAAGAAAAATTGTATTTAGGGTTTTATGAATTTGCAACAAAGTATATGATGGAGTTAATAGGGAAGCTATATGGCAAGGTTTTAGTGATATATGGTGTTGGTGGTAGGCTTTTGGATGAAATCAAAAGTATGTATGACGATAGTGAGGCGTGTAAGAATAAATGTGTCAATGGTGATTGGTTTAGGATTAATAGCGGAGTGAGGCAGGTTGTGTTATGTCTCCTTGCTTATTCAATGTGTATATGGATGGGTTATGAAAGAATCGAGGTGGGGATGCAGGAAATGGTGTTAGAATGATTGGAGAATGGAAGAGAGAGGAGAGGGTGCCCTACCTATTATATTGCGGATGATTTGGTTCTGTGTTGGCGAATCTGAAGAGAGTTAGAGGATTGGTAGAGTAGATTTGGCAGGGTATGTAAAAGGAGGTTTGAAAGTAAACGTAGATAAGCAGTAAGTTATGGTTGTGAGTGAGGACAGTCCTCCAGTTGTGAAGTCATGTTAGATGATGAGCAGCTGGGCAAGTGTCTGAGTTTAAATATTAGGTATATTTGTTGAATGAGAAGGAACGGATGATGCATAGTGTAGTCAGGAAAGTTTGAATGCAGGAAGGTGCTTGTGCAACTTAATCGTTGGGTGAATGTAAAGGACTAGTCTTGAGTGCTCTAGAGTCTTACATGAGGGTATGTTGTACCTGGTGTTATTTGTATGGTAGTGAGACTATGGTCTCGTGGATTAAGAAGCATAGATCTAAATTCAATGTGTTCAGATGGACATCTTAGGGGCATGCTAATGTGTGAAAAAAGAATTAATAAAATTGAGGAATGAACTAATTAGAGGGATGTGTTGGTGTAAGAAAGGGGTAAATGAGAAATAAATTGAAAGTATGTGAGATGGTTTTGGTCATGTGAAGGATGAATGATAGCGGTTGGTTAAGCGGATGTATATTGGAGAGTTTGGGAACGGACCGGCTGGGAGACCGAAGAGAAAGTGGATTGAGTCGGTGAACGAATGTCTGAAAGGAGAGAAAATGTTGAGTTTGGCAGAGGCAGAATAAAAGTGCATGATAGGAGAGTAATGCGGGGTTTGTATGAGGGGCATGGTTTGTGCCCACCTGGCGCCAGGGATGAACCCTTACATTGACGAATTTACCATAGTGAGGGTCCGTCGCGGCCCATGATGCTCTAGGGTGGATTTTCTGTCTGGGACAGAGCTCTACAATAATATAAATGGTACAGAGAGGCGTATAAGGTACTGGGCTTCTTTCGACGTTATGTCATAATTTCTCACTCACATGCTTTTCTTTTCTCGAATGCTTTAGTACAGCACCTTACCACCCAATCATGGGACAAAAAAGGAAGGTGAAGAAGATAAGAAAAGAGTGAACGTAAAAAATAATAATCATAATAATAATAAATAAAATAATATAATTATATTATATATAAAAATATAAAAACTGCAACACACCTCTCAGTAGTAAAAATATATAAAATAAATATAACCCTAATATCATATATATTAATCACCTCACACCTCACCTCACATAACTGATATTAATAATAAATACTACTACTTAAACCACTAAATATATATAATACATAATAATATACTTAGACTGTTAATTGATACTGCAATTAACCGACAACTTCAATCTCATGTATAAAGATAAAAACTACAACTCACAATTGGAGCTCCGAACCCTTACCAGGATTCCGATCACCGGAAGTCCTCACGAAACTCGAGAATAATGACCAGAGCGATCGTTACAACAATGCAACCAACGACCCACCAAAGATACGACGAAAACCAATAAAACCTAGAAGAAAAGTGCTCTATTCAAATAGAATAAGGACCCGAAAACCCCACAACCAAAATAACACAATATGTCGACAGATACCTCAGACCAACAGACATCACCGACGCACTCGGGCAAAGGCTCAACCCCACGTGACCATGTCAGAAGCGAACCACTCTAGATCCGGAAAAACAAGACGTCAGCCATATAATTGTATAGATGTAAAATACTGCAATTAAACACGCAGAATCCAATTGTAAATAGATAATAACATCCATTTGAGTGAATCATTCCACTTTACCAGGAATTAAGATCCCGGGGTCCTCACGAATTGAGTTAATGCCGAGGCGTAGTTAACCACTCAACCACGACAAGCTAAAAAGATACGCGACTAAACCTTATGAAAGAGTGCTCTATTCAATAGAAATAAGGACGCCTATGTCAGGACAGATACCATCAGCCATCGCATCAATGCAACTAAACAAAAAAAAAAACCAAAAGACCACAAAAAATAACAAAAAATTAAAAAAAAAAAAAAATCAAAAAAAAAAAAAAAAAAAAAAAAAAAAAAAAAAAAAAAAAAAAAAAAAACAAAATCGGGCTCCCAAAGGTAACACAGTACCCAATGATAAGGAAACCCAACAATCTAAGACGCAGTATAATATGATAAAATAGATAATACTGACAAATTTAACAGTTAATTTAGGATATAGATAAATAACTCACTTGAAGTGAATCTCACTATAACCAGGATATAAGAAATCCGGTCCTCACGAATGAATATGTCCGAACGTAAAGTTACACAACATCAACCACGCACAGCTAAAAAAGATACAGCACTTAAACATAATAAAGAAGATGTCTATATCAAATAGGAATAAGAACCGGCCTATCGTCAGAAGAACAGATACTCATCAGCCACGCATATCTCCGCTTGCACTCGGAAGTCAAAGTAACACTAGTGACCCTATGAATAAGGAGTACACACTCTGATCGAGTATAATATGTATAAGAATGTAAAAATTACGCCAAAATAATAAACCGACAGTATCAAATGTATAGATAAAATAAACTCACTTGAGTGATTATCTTCACTAATAACCAGGATTAGATCCCGGGTCCTACACGAATGGTATGCGAGCGTAGTTTACCACTCAACACGACAAAGCTAAAAAACAAAAAGATACAAACGACCTTAAACCTATGAAAGAGATGACTCTAATACACTATGACCAGACGCGCAAGCGAAGCATGCGTGGCTGAAAGGTATCCTGCGTACCATGAAACATAGGCAAAAAAAGGTAAACTACCATTCTATTGAATAACACTCTTTCATTAGGTTTAAGTCGCGTATCCTTTTAGCTTGTCGTAGGTGAAGTGCAAGGATAACACTGCTCAGGAAACATCTACCACTTCGTGAGGACGGATTCTAAATCCTGGATAAGTGGAAGCTTCACCAAGGAGTCTATTTTATTCCAATATACAATTGAAACGACGTTAATCTGCAACAAGTAGTACATCCCAAAATTATAACAAAATTATAACTACGAATACATAAAGGTGGTTCCTTAACATGGGTTCCTGTGTACTTTGACCCGAGTAAAATGCAAGCGGAAAAAATGCAGTGGACTCGAGGTATCATTCACATGCAATAGGCGAGCATATATCCTATAATAAAGCCACTCTTCATGGTATATACAGTCGACGAATATCTTTTAGCTATGTCGTGAGTAAGAGTAAGGTAACACGCTCAGGAACATAACCAATTTCGTGAGGACCAGGGATCTAATCCTAGATGAATAAGTGAAGATCACTCAAGAATTATTTAATACTTATACAAATATGAACTGCAGGTTAAATTGCAAGTAATTAAACATTCATATACAATTATAAACTCCGATCTAGAGAATGGGTCTCCTACCATGGAAGTCCTGTGTTACCTTTGACCGAGTGCAAGCGGAGATGCGTGGCTGAGGTATCTGTCCTGACATAGGCGTCCTTATTCCTATTGAAATATGAAGCGACTCTATCAAGGTTTTTTAAGTCTATCGACGTATCTATTTTATAGCTTGTCGAAAAAAAAATGAGTTGAGATAAAGGGAATAACACGCTCGCATCACCATTCGTGAGGACCCAGGGATCTAATCTGGTAAGCTGAAAGATCACTCAAGGAGTTATTTTATACTATACAAAAATTGAACTGCAGGTTTAATTGCAAAAAAAGATAATACAATCTATAACAAAATTAATAACTCGATACTAAGAGTGTCTCACTTACATGAGGTCCTGTGTTACCTTGACCGAGTGGCAAGCGGAGATGCGTGCTGAGGTATCTGTCCTGACATAGGCGTCCTTATTCTAATTGAATAGAAGCAACTCTTTCATAGGTTTAAGAATCGCGAAATAAATCGTATCTTTTTAGACTTGTCGGGAATTGAAGTTTGTAACACGCTAAACGGAACTTATCCAATTCGTGAGAGACTCTCCGGTGATCTAATCCTGGTAAGTGAAGAATTCACTCAAGGAGTTATTTAATAATCAATATATATATATATAATAAATAATAATATATTATAATATATAATATAAAGTATATAATATATATATATAAAATATATATAATATATATTAAATATAATTATAAATTATATATATATAACTTAGAAAATAATCGAAGGAAAACACATTTTGAGGAATAAACCGAGATTTCAACAATGGAATAATTTATAATATATATAATATATAAAAAATAATATATAATAATATAATATAAAATTATAAAAAATATTATAATATATATAAATAATAAATAATATATTATAAATATATATAATATATTATATATTATTAATATATAGTATATAATATAAATATAAATATATAATGAATAATACGACATCAAAGGACATAAAAATATTTATGATGCTGATTTATCTCATGATTTAACTCTAGTTCCCTAGTTTAGCAGATGATCAATAATGAATATAATAAAGTGATTTATTTCGACAAACTTTGATGAAATGAATTTTATTAAAGCTTTTAGCATTGTATGCCAACATTTTCTTTTGATAGTAGAATTATTTTTTTTTTTCAATATATAGATTCTGTACATACATGACCTTATTAATTATGTATTTCTTTTGACATAACGAAACAGTTTCACAGAAAGGTAGTAAAACCTATTTAAGTAGTAGATGAAACAACCAAGTTTATATGAATGGGTAATTTTGCAGAGAGGTAGAGTAAACATAAATAAATAATAATTGCGTTCAAAAATTAACAAAATAATTTGGTGCGTCACGTAAAACATTCTTTATAAAAATTTTGTTCATGTTAAAATAGGATAATACAGGCAGAAAAGTTTGTAGATAAAAATACAGGTTCACATTTACCGCATTTGACAGCGACCTTTTTTGACCATTATTTCTGACCGCGACCTTTTTTAAATTGAGACTTCGGAATTAATATTTACCATGACACTTAGATCCTTATTTGGGCTTTACCTTTTGCGGCCTTGACCTTTTTTCGACCAACCCTTTGGTCTTCCATGCGGTCAATTTTGGCCACAGGTATTATTTTCTAGCGCAACAACCTAATTTTTTAGCAACCCCAATTTTTTCGGCAACCCTGAATTTTTAGGCAAACCCTTCGAAGAATAGGTTGCCGAATCCAACGTGTAAATGCAGTAAGCAAACCGTATGTACGTATTAGCCCCCTATTTAAAAGCCACCCTAATTTTAATCAACCATAGTTTTAGATAATATTGCACAAATTTTTATCTCAATATAATGGGGCTATAAATAATCCTATTTTTTTGATTGTAAATCTTAACCTTTTTTGATCACTTCCCCTTTGACTAACACAAAGTTTGAAACAGATTTACCAATGGTTCAAATTTGGAACCCACATGGTTTAAATTTATTTGATACACTTCATAAGAAGACAATAATTATTATACACTGTATTTACAATGATCCATACTGGTTTCGAACATTAGCACGATGATGAGATGTAGTTAACACATTAAGTAACAAACCATGACCAATAGATCTTTAGTCCTATGATCCTAAGACCAAAAACCAACATACTACCAATGGGTCCATCTTCTTGGACCCACGCCTAATCTTATCTCGCCACTCAGTTACTGACCACCAATCCCGTACAAATAATTTAACAGATTCTCTAACAATTGAAACAGCAATTGTATGGATACAATATCACTAACTTGAACACACTACACACAACAACAACACAACCAATAACAACAAACACAACACAACACAACAACATACTAGCACACACACGCGACAGATAAAGCAGAGGTATCCACCACTACCACCACATTATATCAGAAATAACACCTAATACAATTCTACACTATCTTCACACGTACAAACACACTTGCCAACCCTTGTCTCCATGGGTCAAATTTTGACCCCAATAAGATAAATTTTTGTCCTTCCTTAATAGGGACTTAGCCCTTTTTGAATTTTTCACTTAACCTTTAGTATTAGAACATGATATTTCAAGCCTTGACCCTTGCCAAATATACCATGGAGTACAATTTATGACCCCGCTAACATAAGATGGTAATTGATGGTTTCCAATCACAACGAAAGAAAAGTATCTAGGGATGTATACTATTAATGTGTTCTAAATGAAGTTATTATGATGAGTGCCAAGAACATGAGTGCCAGGGAGTAGCCAAGTGAAGTCCATGTGTGCTCAATGGTAGAAGTGCCAGTGTAAAAAAATAGAGTGCCAATGAAGTGCCAAGTGATAGATCCAATAGTGCCAATGTGAAGTGCCACATAGTGCCAAAAACTGTGAAGTAATATATATAGTGGCCACTATTTTCAAGCCT
Organism: Trachelipus rathkii; assembly: GCA_015478945.1. Classification (NCBI taxonomy): domain Eukaryota; kingdom Metazoa; phylum Arthropoda; class Malacostraca; order Isopoda; family Trachelipodidae; genus Trachelipus; species Trachelipus rathkii. The sequence continues at coordinate 158 of JABUQX010136407.1, read as the reverse complement.
TATATAATACGTAGCCTACCCCTGAGCCTATAGATAGCCACATAATATTGGGTGTGAGTCTATCCACTATAGGTTAAAATAAAAGATCTAGAACTCTGAATAATAAGCTGTACTCAATATACATAATCATGTCATAAAAAAATCACATCCAAACATCT
>JABUQX010136405.1:0-10252 GCA_015478945.1 Trachelipus rathkii | reverse complement strand
CTCCGTTATTACTTCGTTCAGTTATCAATTTTGGGTGTTTTAGCCGTTTTTTTTTTTTTTTTTTTTTTCGCATTTGTCGATCAGCTGTGCTTTAGTATTAATAATAAGATTATTTTCAGTGTTATTGTTATTATTGTGTTATTATTGTTATTATTGTGTGTGTAGTTATTGTTATTGTTACTACTATTATTATTGTTGCGTTATGTGTGTAGTAATGACAATAATTAATAATGTCTAATAATAATATTAATGTGTGTATGATGTAGTAATAATAATGTAATAGTAGTAATAATGTATGTGTATGTAATGTGTTGAAAGATCTTATCCAGCTTTTGAAGTTATTTCCCTTCAACTTAAATTTAATAATTGATTTTTTTTATAAGTATATGAGTTAATATATTTTCTGCTTTATTCTGTTATGTTAATAATGGAATGAAAAAAAATATATAAAACGATTCTCAAGTTATTTACTACCTTTTTTACAATTTATCTGTATGTGAAGATCTAACAATGCCCACCGTTTTAAAAAAAATGCATACCAAGTTATTTTGAATTAATAGGAGACTGATATATATATATATATATATATATATATATATATATATATATATATATATATATATATATATATATATATATATATATATATATATATATATATATATATATTTATATATATATATATATATATATATATATATATATATATATATATATATATATATATATATATATATATATATATATATATTAATATATAGTGTCTCTTTTGTGTTTGTGTGTGTGTGTGTGTGTGTGTGTGTGTGTGTGTGTGTATATATATATATATATATACTCTATACTATATATATATATATATATATATATATATATATATATATATATATATATATATATATATATATATATATATACTAGTATATATATATATATATATATATATATATATATATATATAGAAGTCAAGAGTCTCTTGGTGTCCTCGTGTTGTGGAAAGAAGGAAGGGATCATGATGTTGGATGTTACTTTTGCTTGACTTATAGACCTCAAAATGAGCTCATAGAATAATATTTTAACTAACTTGATACTGTATATGCTTATATTAAACTTTTGGTAAATTTAAATATTTTGAAGAAGAATTTAAATACAGAATTTTTTAGCCTTGAACACAAAACTAAATTGAACATTTTGTAAAGATGAAATTTAGGTACGGAATATAATATATATCCTTTATCTGGTATTACTTTACGTCTTTTAATACTACACTTCGGTAGTTAGGAATAAATCATCATGCTAAATATCCCTATGTCCCTATAGACCATAAACCAGTGCCCCATGATTCAGAAAGTATGATACTAACAGTATACATGAATGTAATCAGTCATGTATACTGTCAGTCATGTATACTAACAGTATACATGACTGATTACATTCCAAACAATGATGAAGAAACCGATACAAACCAATCTAGACCAGTGTAAGAAACAAATGAAATGAAAATCGATAATATATTATTATTATTATGTTATTATTTTATAACAAAAATTTAATGAAATGTCGATTAATTGAAAATATTTGATTTAAAATACTAAAAGACCGATTATATTTACGTGATCTACATATTTAATCATTTAACTTTCAGAATTTGATAATCAAATTACTAATGTTCCAAAGGAAGTAATATATTATAAAATTATTCAATCAATTAGAATATTTATTATGCTTAATACAAAAGAAAGCTTTGTGAATAAATTTAATATACTTAATTTTTGAAAACTATTTTCATTAAAATCTATAACTTTTAATCATTTTTTTTATCAGCAATTTTGAAAGCTCATCAAAAGGAATTGCTTTACCAATATTAAAAAATAATCAGATTTTCAATCAAACAATCTTAATAGAGGCAACCGAAAGTGAAACGATATACTAAATTACTTGTTTTATAAAAGGTTCAAAGAAGTTTTTCTTCTGGAAATAGAATCAACATCCTGTTGTTGATGAAAATAAAATAAAATACGGTAGGTCAAACAAAAGTCATAAAACAACTTTATCTCGTTGATAACATTTTCCATCAACTCCTTTATTATACGTATTACCTTTATTTTAAAGATTTTTCCAAGGAATCTTATGACACAACTGGATCATCATGATGGGATTTATTTCCTCTAAAATAAACTACTTGGTATATTTTTGACTTCCTGGATGTAAGAGTGGTTTCAGTTATCTGAGGCATCATAGCGTTGAATGAAAACTTTTAACATACATTTCTTCTTTCCAAATAAATAAGTAAACTATTTTAAAAAATAGTATTAGATTTTTTCTTTTCATGTAAATAAGTAAACTATTTTAATAAATTGAAGGTCATAATTATATTCCTTTTCGAATAAATAATTTTAATAAGCACTCAGTTGGTGAGAGGTAGAGCACTCTTCTATCAAGAGAAAAGACTAAGTTTTGAGACTGCTAGGGCCGAGAGAACGATCTATTCTCACTTATGCTTAGCCGCTTACTCAGCAGTAAATGATCATTAATTACGTGCTTTGTTAATAATGGAATAAAATACCCGACATCCGCGATAGGCCTGGCAAGCCTTTAGCCCAAGAAACCCAATTGACCTTTCTCGATGGGTTACAGTGACAATTCGTAATTTCTACTTTACGTTACGACCTAACTTGAAGAGGTAATATATTGATTTTATAATTTTATATCAAAAAGGAAAGAATGTCTAGTCTTCTAATTCAAAATGGATGTTTTCCAACCTTATAAAGATAGAATGTTATTAATATTCTGTATTATATCATTATTACAATTTCCTATTAATAACAGCTAAATCAAAGGTTCTGCACTAAGAAATGTGAATTTCTAATAGGGCTGGTCAACGTACCTGTACCTTGTGTCTTGGTGCGGTGGAGTGCGGTGCAGCGCGGTGCCTGGCAAAGTCTAGTTCCAAGTATCCAGAAAAATAAAATCAACTTATAACTAATGCATCATCAACTTTAATCCATAATATATTTTCAAACTTTTTCTTTAATATGTCATTTCTATGAAGTTTGACGTATATCCAAGGCTTTATTTTATTCTATATATATATATATATATATATATATATATATATATATATATATATATATATATATATATATATATATATATATATATATATATATATATATATATATATATATGAAACACCGCAATAATCCGCAGATTTTAACAAAATAAAAAAAAATAAACCAATGAGTATATAAGAATTGTAACCAAACGTTGTCGGATTATAAACTATCCTAGAGCTGGTCTTCCGTTGTAGCTTTTCATTTTTTAATTTTTTAACTCATATTTTTGGTTTGAAAAGGAACTTAGTTCTAAAAGGTTTGCCATATTTTTTTATTTACTATTAGGTTATTTTAATATATATATATATATATATATATATATAAATATATATATATATATATATATATATATATATATATATACTATATATATATATATATATATATACCATATATATATATATATATATATATATATATATATATATAGAAAGAAGAAGAGAGAGAGAGAGAGAGAGATGGGCAGTAACACGTTACATGTAACGACGATAGTAACGGGCGTTACAATTGTAACGATTAACATTAACGCTTGATATGAAATGAAGTGTAACGATGTAACGGTAAGTTTACTTTTTTCCTTAAATATAGCGGAATTTCTTGTTACTCGTTACATTGACAGCTACACAATGAAAAATACTTGTACTTAATAATCTAATATGGACTGTAACTTCTAAATTTATCAAAATTGCAAGTGCAAAAAAAGCAATAGAGATAAATTTCATCTCCAAAATTTGCCAACATTTCGTCAGCATTTGTCGTCTCACAAGACAAAGATAATCTTCAAAAAATACAAGAGGGTACCTTCCTCTCCTCCTCTTTGTGTGTTGTTATGTGTGTGTGTGTTGTGTTGTGTGTGTGTGTGTGTGGGATTAGTTTGGATCAGAAGTTCTGGTTTGGATAGGGTGATGTAGGGTGGGCATCGCGAGTTTAAGTCTAAATTATAGACTTGTATTTTTTCAGAGATGTCATCCAGACAGATACTTAGAAGTAGAGTAGTATCCTAAAAATCAACCAAAGCAATGACATACAGCTACATTCAAAGAACCTACTTCGTCAGGAAAAAAATGTCAAACGATTCCACCATTTGGTGTGAAACAGGTATCCTGCATGATAACTCAAAGCCAGTTTGACAAAAAAAGATATAGTTAATTTTTAGGAATTTAATAATTATGATATATATACTTTCGCTTATATGTATACTTCTTCTTAATTTTTAATTTTTTTTTTGTTTACAGTTAAAATATAAAAGATAATATAAAAATCATAAGATATCACTTATATTATTTGTTGATTTGTAATGACCTTTTGCCCATAAATATGTGGGTTAATTTACAAGAATTCAACCTAACCGCAAATCCACAGTTAAATTAACAACTTCCACGATGTTCTAAAACCTATCCTGGGTCAGCCCTCTAATTACTAACCTAATATATTAGCTCATGTAGTCTTATATTGAATTGTTGAAAATCTAAATAATTTATATATACAAAATGTAAAAAATGGTATAGAGGTAAATTTCTTCATTTCCTTTCAAATATTTTTTCACCGATATCTATTCTCTTTACATTCTCGCCAATCAAAATAATACCCTAAACTAAGAGATTAGAATAAGTATTATCATAGATTAACCAGCAAAGATGGACTTATATTTAAGTAGTATGTATTCCATAAGATCTTATCCAAAGAAGTACAATACTTAGGACACCGAGTATCAGAACTCATAATCGTAATATTTGTAATATAACATTTACTTAATATAATATTCCTAATTTTTATATAATCTTATATTTATTGCAAGGATTAATATTATATTCTGCCTCCATTAAATTTGCGGCGTTTATCTTCCGAGTTAAGAAAGATCGTGTATTTGCGTCACGCCATCTTGGGGAGCTGGTAAATACATCAATAGTCAAGGCCAGTCGATCAGCGAAAACAAGTATGCTTCCCGCTTGCCCTGCATTCCATTGTTTTACCTGTAAATGCTCCAAATATATATATATATCCTCCGATGGCTAGAGGCATACCAATTTCCACCGATGTGAACTGCCAAAATTACCCAAATCCAAACATTTCCAAGCTTATAAATAGCCATATTTCCTATTTATTATTTATTATATTTAGATGGTATCAAAATTCATTTTGAAAATAAGGATTACAATTACAAATTTAGAAATCTTAATAGAAATTTCTCACTGGGGTAATATTGCTGGTGGCAGAACATAATATAATGAGAAATTTAATTTAGGGTAATTCTTGATAAGTGTGAGTCTGGTGGTTAACTGGTATTTTCAGTTTTCATTTGAAACATAATGTTTTGCATTGAGATTGCAATGTATCAAAGCAAACAAGCAGAAACCCGATGGGGAAGTTTATATTTAATTGTTTTACCGCCGTGTTCAATATCCCGTTGAAAATTCGACAAGCCCTTGTTTTTATAATGAAATGTAATCAATTTGGTTTGTTAGTGAATTATACTAATATTTCATTTTTAGTTGGTTTGTGCGCAAAAAATGTATATTTTCTTTACATAAGCATTAAAACCTAAAACTACCAAGATTACGGCTTACTCAAAACTTTCAAGATGAAGATTTAGAACTTTTAAAACTACTTATTTTTTTCTAAAATTTTCAAAACATTTTCGTAAAAATTATTTTACGATGATTCTTATGCATATCTATGGTGCTTGATTTCTATTACTCATACGCGGAACCTTCTGTACTAGATATAGAATGTGTTTTGTATAATCAAATATGTCGCTTGTTCATTGTCATAATGGTGAATGTTTCAAAAAGCGAGAGAAAGCGAAATTGGTATAATATGGAGTTAGATATAAGCCATTGCTTTCATTTCCGAATGTTCTGTCTTTTATGTCTTCTCGCGGCCACCCATATACCTGCCATTCTCCTTATTTACTTATCATGTGATTTCCTAAAAAATAAAATCCTGTCCGAAACCGTAACATTCGTCTCATAAGTAGCCTAGGCCTTAGCTCATCGCAGTGCATTTTCAACCTCAAAAAATTTGTTTTTTTTTTTGTGTGTCGGTGTTGCTTCTCCTTTCAAAATCCAAATCAAATAATTTGGCTTGTTTAGTCTTATTAATACACCAAACTTAAATGAAGAGAGAGAGCAAAAGAAACAACTAGCTCGGGGTGGTAAGGTCTAGTGCTTGAAGGTCATTCCATTTTGTTTCCATACCAATACAAATTCTCAACTCTCGCAATAAAGGATTAAAATGGAAAATGGGTCCTGCGTGCTCTAACGTAACCCCCATTTTTTATTTTTAAGAACTAGTTCATTCTTTTCGGTCACCTGATCCCCCAATATGAAAAACCAAAAAACTGATAAATTACTTAAAGATACAATGCTCTAACTGGGAAATCAGGAATAGGGGGACCCGAATATAAAGATCAAACAAGCTGAGGGGACGTCAATGACCCCCGGCCTAGTATAGAAGAACAGGAGCAACTTGGTCAGCGCCGGTGGGGGAGGAGGCGCCTATGCGGGGAGGAAGAGGAGGACAAGAGAGGTTGAAAATTTTTAAAGGTATTTATTGAAGCTCCAGGAGAGTTTTTTCATTTTCTATGTTGCCAAATATTCTTTTTCAAAATTATCAAAAATACAAATAATAAATTTTAAGCCTCAGGTAGTGGCTAAATCTTTTCATTATTCATTGAACTTCTTTCAAGGGTTTCATTTGAATGCTATGGGTCATTCATAGCCATGTTCCGGCAGCGCGAAAAATGTAACCTGACCAGACACGATAATTAAGGACTCTCTCGATAGAAACAGACGTTAAATAAAAAATCTAATGTGCTCGTATATAAGTTCAAATCCATTTCATCCCTCAAGGCACAAGTACATGATTTATCTTTTGGTCAAATAGAGAAGTAGGCAAAGGGACCTCGTATAGATACTGAAAATAGTATAGATAAGGATGCAGCTTATGTTAAAAACATCGTCTTGTTGAAATGGTTCGAATCCCGATTAAAACAAAGTGTGCTGAAGGGCTTGAAAGGGATATGTAATAATGTATATAATGAAGAATGGTATGTGATTTGTGCATGTGTATAAACGTAATGAATGACATAAAAACTTCAAGCGACAAGTTCTAGCTTCTCTGTAGGAAACATGTCTTCTCGGAAATTACATCAAAATTAAGGGTGAAATTAAAATTTAAAGTGGGATCAATTCATGAACCCTCAACAAAACTACAGTCGCACATGGTTTGTTGAAATCATTTTGGGATTTGTAATGGTTTCTTTGAGGTGAGAACGCAATAAAACTGAGAAGTAAGTTGGTGCTCTATAAAAACCTGGGTCATTATTATCTTGAAATTTAAGAGTTCCCTTAGAATTTACCAAAAAATTTAAGTGAATCCATAAAACTGTCCATTGCCCTTTGTACAACAAAGTAAATTGAAAGGATACTCGACAATACTCTCTGATTCCAGTAAATTATTTTCTTATTAGTCTGTCATCAAATAAAATGTTTAATAAGATGCCGCCTTGAACTTTAAGACATGAAGAATTTAGAAGATACAATATCCTCCGCATAATTGGATGAAAATAGACGTGATTAAAAAAGCATATAAATGTCCTTTTAACAAACAGAGCATGACCCATATTGAACTTCAAAATATAATGCCCGACCCCAAGGTAGGGATTTACCTAAATGACTTATCCCAGGACCAATTAATAACAATGAAACCTTTGAGAGTTAAAATAACCTTAAAGAAAAAATCTTTGGAGGAGTACAGAGGACTATAGTTAAAAGTACCGTACCCATTATTCCACCATATCTTCACACTCAAATTACTCCCTATTGTGATTTACTCAGTGGCACAGCTAGCCCAAATTAGAAGATGTGACAACATGGTAGTAAAGGACATATTACCCCCTGTCCTTAAACGACACTTGGCCTGACACAAATACCAAATATACCCCTCGTATTTGAATCAGATACTCTTTTTCGACCAGTAAGCTCCATTAATGAACCAATATCAAGTTATTAAAAATCTTGTATAAAACCGTCACAATCCATCTATAAAAGTATCAAGAATTTCAATCAGTTCCCCTTCCCATTAATCACTTATTCATACTTCAAGATATGTTTACAGAAATCTAAACTATTCGGATTAAGCTAAGTAATTTAAATTTAAAACTATTTCTAAAAATCAAAAAGACGAAGAGTCCTTATATCTACATACAATTAGGCCGGATTCCCCGTGTCTGGCATTCTGCAAAATTAGTTCGTGCTTGTAAATCAAATTTAATAATTCAAAATGTAGAAAAAGGTTATAGAGGTAATTTCTTCACTTTCCTTGCAAATATTTTACTGTTCAAACCCTATCGTCTGTATTCTCTTTTTACCTTCTCACCAGAATGACAATTACCTTAAACTAACTGATTAATGTGATTAGGTTTACTTAAAGCCAAGAGGTCTAGTTACGGTCTTACACCAAACTACGCTATGCATCCAAATCGACAAACACTGCTTTTCTGAAATATAAAATACACTCGTAAACGCTCGTGTAGATACACAAATGTACTTATATATCATTTTTATCTGTATAGGTACAACCTAATGGGAATAAATCAATCATGGTGAATAGTCTGAGTGTTGGTGAATTTCTCTGTCCCATGGGTTCAGTGCTAGGGGCCACTATTGTTCCTCCCCCATAATAAAGATGATTAACAAGGGGCTTATATATGCAAGGTTTGTTTCTTCTGTTTGTGGTCACTATTAACAATAGTGGCAAACCTAGGTTAGGAATAGTGAAAGGCATAATGATTCCAAAAATATTGATCTTGAATAACTTCTTGAGTGGGGCAGACATAAGTGGCCAATGAATTTTAATAAGTAAAAATTAGGTTCTTCACTAGGTTACCTCAAAATTAAAGTTTTAACTACGTTTGAATGGGATTGGCTTGAGTCTATTGAACCAAGGAAAAAGATTATGGAGTGTTATAAGCAGTAATTTAATACTAATTGGTGTTTGGAGCCAAAATAATAATAAGAATAGTGATATATTAATATAAAATTCTGAGTACTAATGATTATGAGTATGTTTAACGTATAAATAGATAATGACAAGATATATAGGAGTGGTACATGGAAGAGTTAACAAGTATTCCTTGCGCGCTTCTGTACCTCTGATTAGCTTGATCTAAGACCCGGAATAAGTTTTTCTGAAGTTTTAGGTAGTTTTGTTGTGCTGCACAAGTGTGTGGGCCCGGCTTTATTATTATAGGAAAAGAACTCATAAGATATGCACCTTAAGAGTTCAGAAGAGAAGCGTAGAGCAACAAGAGTGATTTCTGGGTTTAGGGGGTTAGACGCTATGAGGAGGCTGGAGAGGGCTCTTGAAAGGAGTAGGGAATGTATCGTTTCTGTAGGAAAGGCCCGGATTTCTGAATGGGGTGGACATGATACAAGTCTACAAAATATTTGACATTTCTTTTTTTCTAAATTTCTTTCGGATAGTATGGATATTATTAACATTCTATTAGACCAATAAATTTTCCATAGTAGAACATGGACAGAGTGATGACCAGCAAGTGGGTGTGTATGTGGAGAGCCCAGAGGAAAAACGGCGGTGGGGAAGGAGTTCCCACCTGTTTTCCAGTAGTAAAAAAAAAAAAAAGAAGAACGAAGTTAGTGAGCCCAAATTATACTGTTATTCAGCTTGACATAGACCTACACTCATTATAAACCCCGAAAATCAAAGAAGACCGCCAGTTTGGACTGGTATTATTTTGTAAGAAAGCCCTGGTTTCTTGTATTTATTTTTCCTGGTGGATAATGTTGTTCTTTATAGTAGTTTTTTTTTTTTGTTTTCATTGTGCTGATCTTATGGGAAATCTTTAAATTATAGAAAAATTGAGTGTTTATGGTTAGTAATTAGAGAGATAATTAGGGTTCAGTGTTTCAAGGGTGAGTTGTGAAAAAGCCACTAGTTGTCCTAGAAAAATAGCTTCTCTCTCCATGAATATTTGAGTATAATTTTTTGGGATGACATAGGATTGATCGAATGCTGCACTGGTTGTATCTGGTTAAACAAACTAATATGAATGGAGTTAATTTATTAAAAGTTATAATCCTTTTCATAGTCTATAATATTTATATAGGGCTTTACTT
>JABUQX010136402.1:0-21821 GCA_015478945.1 Trachelipus rathkii | reverse complement strand
TAATTTAAATAACATAATTTGAGTCAAATTAGAAGAATTGATATGTTTCCAAATCTTCCTGTCGAGGATAAAATCAAAAATTTTTGGAAAGAACTGAAGTTAAAGGGATTCGACGAAGGGGGTTGACCTTGGTTCCTCTTTTTCGCCACAGGTTGATTAGTATCGCCACAGCAAGAATGGAAGGTCGAAGTGGAAAGATAGAGGCGGGACAGTTTACCAACCTAGGGTGGCAAACCCAGAAGCACAAGTTTTAATAACTACAGGAGGAATGCCTTCAGGATCATACGCCTTTTTAATATTAAGCTCAGAGATTGAAAAAATTATAAGAAATTACGGGACGTTTTGGTTTAAATGAGTTGGAGTAGGAGTGGAAGAAGGAATAGTTAATGAATCGTCAATAATGGAATAAAAACCAAGATGAGTTGGAGGTGGAGGAGGAATAGTTAATGAATCGTCAAGAATGGAATAAAAACCAAAGGATACGCGAAAAGTGGAGTGGGGTGGAGGAGGAACAGTTAATGAATCGTCAAGAATGGAATAAAAACCAAAGGATAAGGAAAAGTTTAGCTTTCGCAGAAGGTTAAGATGGCAGTTATATCATCGAAATACACTATAGGAGAGAATGAGGAAAGAAGTAGTTAGTGGACATTTTTTTTTCTCAGAAATGCCAAAGGGTGTGAAGAGGATGAACCAGAAAGGTTATTGCATTTCTTACGAAGAAACAAAATTTATTTAGTGTTAACGAGGAATAGATTTTTCAAGATTTTGGGATGAAATTAAGAAGCTAGTCCCAAATGGTCGACAGGGAAAATGATCGACAGGGCAAAATGGGATCGACATGGAAAATGATCGAGACAGGGAAAATGACTGACAGGTCTAAAGTCGACATTTTTAAACAAAATCTGCTATTGAGCTTCAATGAAACTAACAAAACTTAGCTTTCTAACTCTAACTTAACCTAACATAACATAACCTAACCTAACCTATTCTAACGCTTGCGGCGGGCTGTACTTAAACTTTTTTTGATGTGTCGACCATTTTACCTGGTCAACTATTTTCCTTGCTGACCATTTGGGCTAAGAATTTTATTTTTAAACTAGGAATTAAAAGAGGAGATGAAGATGATGGTAATTTCTGTAGGCAGTCTCCCTGCGGCAAATATCTCGTAAACAAGTAGAATTAATCAGGGTTTAATTGTTTTTAATTGAAGGGTAAGAATATAAAATGTAGGCCTCCATGCCAGAGAGAACCACTTAGGTTATGCTTTCTGCAATCCAAGAGGGACCCCTCCCACGGTTGCAGTGGTCATTCAAAATCAAAAAAAGAGAACCGCAAGGACTATCAGTTTACAGTACCGAAGTGCCAAAGCGTTTTTTTCTGAGAAAAACTTGAAGAGATAGAAAAGGATACAGAGACAGGAAGATGACCGGAGGAAAGAGTAGGAAGGAGTTTAACAGAATAAGGAGAAGGAGTGGAAGTTAGGGAACCCATGGTAGGAAAGAGTTTAACAGAATAAGGAGAAGGATTGGCAAGATAAGAAAAAGTCTAAAACGCTGAGTTATCTACAAGACGGTCAGGGATAAGAGTATTGAATTTCACCAACTGCTCAAGTCATTCTGGATAGAGAAGTGATAGGCAAGTTCACAGGCTTTATCATGTGAACTAGAGAAAATTCTCTGAAGGTGAAGAACAATGAAACTTAGAATTTAGAACAGCTAGTTGAGTTAGTAGATAAACAAACAGCACAAATAATTATTTTTTGGAGATTAACAAGAAAGTCTAAGCTATAATTTAAAAAGTTATGAACAACCAGATAGAGTGAAATGTCAAAAACGCGTGAGAACAGATTACATCGTCGCGTACTGTGTCCATCCTCAATATTCAGCCAAAGGCGGATGTTTCTATCTTCCTTTGACTGAATTTGCAGGATGGCACAGGAAAGAACAGAGTAAGGTTTGCCATCAGAGCAATAAAGCACCTGAGTTATGGTTAAGAACAAGAGATGGAAGTCTAGAAGAGGTAGTGGTGTTCAAAGAAAGTCGCGAAGGTTAGTGAAATAATGAAGAAAGAAGACCATCCACCAGAATAAACCGAAAAGGACCCCACCAAACCTCGCCACCATTGTAAGACATCAAATCCCAAGTGGTGATTAGAGGAGGATTGGATGAAGGCCATCTTTGGAAGCTGCCCCCATCTCCGCTTCCCCCTAGGTCACTTGTGTAATCACCATTTTAATTAATTTTTTTAGAGGAAGTGTTGTGTAACAGTGTGTATAGTGGGAATGAAGGATAGTTAACTCCCAAAAATAAGATGCAAATGCCTATTGGGGTAATCTCATCACTTTGGGTGCCCTGTTTCCCATATATATATATATATATATATATATATATATATATATATATATATATATATATATATATATATATATATATATATATATATATATATATATATATATATATATATATATATATATATATATATATATATATATATATATATATATATATATATATATATATATCACTGGTCGACAACACCATAAATTTCGACCCACTAATAACGATAGCTTACAAAATAATATGCAAAATCTAAATGGCTTAAACATTACGCAAACAAATATTTATTTACTTGAATCGAATATATATATATATATATATATATATATATATATATATATATATATATATATATATATATATATATATATATATATATATATATATATATATGTATGTGTGTGTGTGGTGTGTGGTGTGTGTGTATGTGTGCAAAATATAATCTTCAAACATTATTATTTGAACTTTGTCTGTTTCTTATTGAGAAATTCTTTTAAAATTCAGCTTCATATATTTCAGTTTGAATGTTATGTATATCTAAAATCTTGCACAACTTCATCCATATATTTGGACGAATTTGTATGGCTTTATCAAAATATATATATATGTATGTTATGATATATATATATATATATATATATATATATATATATATATATATACATATATATCTATATACCTATTTATTTAGAATTTAATATGACTTTCTCAAGTATGTTCAAGTAACTGGAAAGTTGGAAAGATATAAGAAGAGTGCCTTACAGTTTACCAGTTAAGTATGTTTAAGATTGAGCATAGCAGTTACAGTTCTGGTCAGAGTTATACAAAAAGGGTGAGAGTGTGTAGAAGGAGATATGAAAAAGTAGAGTTTGTAGTGGTGTATACGTTGTAAGAGTAGAGAGAGAGAGAGAGAGAGAGAGAGAGAGAGAGAGAGAGAGAGAGAGAGAGAGAGAGAGAGAGAGAGAGAGAGAGAGAGAGAGAGAGAGAGAGAGAGACTCCACCTTTTCAGGGATATCTGTGTGAGTGGATCCACTCATATTTGATGTGCACACTCTATAAAAAGGTAAACAAAATACAGCAAGTAGTTGGGGGTTGTCTGAAGAAATTTTTATGGCGTCTTCGAACACTTTAACCCAATGATTCTCAAAACATTTTTGCTGCATTCCTTCATTCACTATTGTTCAGAATATAATTCACCCTTTCCTAAGATAGTCTAACAAGATTTATTTTAAATAATATGCCTATAATACTGCAAATCATTTATTTTTTTCTATATTAGCACATATACATTTAACTAGAATTCTAGATTATTTTTATTGTAGAGTTTTACTCATTTAATAGTAATAGAAAATGTTGATAGATTTTAAAACTTGAATGAAATAAGCTTTATTACTATGCAGAACTTAATAGCTTAACAAACTAAAGTTTAGTAAAGTATGCATCAATGAATAGAAATTGATAAACCTGCTTTCATTTTTTTTAATACTTGGATACGTGGAGGAGTTCCTGAAAGAGCACAACATGGGTCATTTTAAGGTTCCAATCCACTTTCCTTTGTTTTAATATGCAACAAAATTAAAAAGACTGACTCACATATGTTGACACAAATGGAAGTAATGCATGAGTAGCTCTTTCTGTGATTTATGGATAAGAATCGCACATCTTGGACCAAAATTCAATTTTATTTCCCATCGAATAGATCGTTTACTCTTCAAACAATTTTCAGACCACGAATGTATCTCGACACTCATCAGGTACTTTCAACTGACAATTTAAAAGATTATGTACTAAATCCAACTCTTCGTCGTTGAATTCAGGAAAAGAATGTGTCTGAATTCATTTTCCAATACTGCAAAATTTCATTGTTTGCAATTTCTATTAACACATGTTCCTCACCACCATGCAGCAACAAGAATTGATGACAATTTTTTGAACTTTGCAACATTGACCTTTCTGTTCCAATTTGCGAGCTAGCTCATTAAATTTTCAATAAATATAATTAATAGATTATTCTGATATATAATTTAACTAAATATATATATAATATAATATAATATTATAGTAATATATATAATATTTATATTAATAATTTGTATACATATTATAAATATAGTAAATATATATATATTATATTATAAATAATATATATCTATATATATAACCTAATTTATATTATGTTATATATTATATATATATACTATATATATAATTATATTAATATATATATATTAATATATATATATATATATTTATATATATATATATTATATATATGTACTATTAAATGATATATATATTATTATGTATATATATAATATATATATAATTTATTTTATATATATATATATATTTTTATATATATATTATATATATACTATGTATATATATATTATATATATAGTATATATATATCTATTACTATAATATATACTATATATAGATTTAGATATATATACTATATATAAATATATATATAAATATTATAGTAAATATTATATATATATTATTAATACTATTATATATATATATATAACTATTATAATAATATATATGATATAATTATATTATATATTTTTATGATTATATATATTATATATATATATATATATATATTTTATATCTATATAGATAATATAATATATATACTATATATATATATTATATTTATAAATATTTTATATATCATAATCATGTGTTTATTTTTCAATTTCAATGTCTAAATTTTCTTACCACAGACAAAAGAAAAGGAGCAATAAAAAGCTCAGAAAGTGATAGTAAGCGTGAATTTAGCAAACAGTGGGAAAATGAGTTGTTGTTATAGCAAGTCAATCAGAACCGTTTGCCATGGTTGTGAAGTACTCTTTTCAATATAGAAGACATGATCTTAAAGACTATAATAAAGCTCAGACTAACATTAAGGAAAAAAAATGAAGCTTGTTCTTGTGTCTGAGTTTACCAAAAGAATATGTGACTAAGAAAAAGGAAAATCTGAGAAGCGCGGACCACCTGACATAGATATTCTCGGTTAGACGTAAGAGCTGAGGGTTGTGGAAGAACTTGTCGCGGTTGGAGCCCGCTGAAGAACCGCGTAGCCCGTATGAATTTGCTTTGTCAGGCATTAGGCCGAAACAAAAAACAACCAACGCTATGACTCCGCGTTCTTCTCTGACGGGGAAAAGGCAATGTGGACGAAATAAAGTTACGATAATTAGTTCTTACTCATATGATATTGGTACCATACGGGATTTACTTAGGTAATTAAATATCAAGGCAATTGAATAGGTTAAAATGACTAAGTATCGATAGAATAATTATGTATCATATATATATATCAAGGCATGATAACGTTAATCTATAAAGTATACGTTAATACGTAATCAGTGAATAATAACTTACTTTACTCTAGGATGTAAATTTTATCAGTGTACAACTTGGTGAATAAGACTCTTAGTCCTCAATTATTTTGTAACTTCTTTTACTCTAGACTATTGTAATTATATGATATATCAACGGTATACATTTATAATGTGTGTTATTGCTACAGTTATTAAAGCATTATTATAATTAATAAGTGATAAATTTAATCGTAATCTTAATTTTTAATATTCTTTTGAATTAATTTTTATATCCTTTGTAGATCATATTATGTGCATTTTGAGTATTTATTAAATACAAGATCAGAACAATATTTGTATATTATAAGAGTTAAAATCATGTATAGAAAATCTAATAATTATAGTATATTATATATGACAGACTCATCAGTTGTGTACTGATATCTCGGTATATAATATATATATAAATATAGTGTGACCGTGCTCTCATATATAATGAATTAGTTAATTATAAAGTGGGACGAGCTTACCAGCTTTGACTTGTAGAAATAATTTTATAATAATATGTGTGGCGTCCTGGTCTCAAGGTAATCATGTTTCACTTGATTTGTATAACACTCAAGATGCAAGCGTGAAAAATATACTATTAATAATATATAGGTGCATTGTCAATATTATATGCTACCTCCTCAGGTTATGTTTAGATTGTGATGGATAATAAATTAAGTATCAAATATAGAAAGATAATAAATTAATCTTATTTTAGCGTATCCATATTTGGGAAATTAGTTTGAATCTTTACCAACAAAATAACTTGTCCTGTTCTAGGCTTTTCATAAGGAAAGATTTACTTGAATATAAGATTTTGGATAAATTCGAAATGATATTGATGTTTCGAATTTTTATAGAACTAGGAAAATGATCTATTATTAGATAGAATAGAACTATCATATTTATGACATCATAGGCATTTATTATTGATTGGATTCATTTTAAGTTATGTTAGTTAGTTTAAATAGTATGTTACAGATATTTTCTAAACCTATAATGCTCATATAGAAAAACTCCATGCTAAAACCGCGAAAATAGTGGACCTTATTATTTCTATAAGCTTTAGCACGTGCAGACTATATAGTAAGTGAATTAACACTCGTTAATTAATGATGTTCTTTAACTCCATAATGTTATATTATACTCGTACGGGGAATTCGATTTAGTGATATATTAGATGTGTAGGCATGTCTCAATCTCATACTTACTATGAAGTTTAATCCTCCCAGCTCATCCCTATTCTAACTCCTATACTTTATCTTAATGACCTTAACTATATACTACTTAATACTTCCGCTCTTAGAAATTATGGCTATATATATATTATAATAGTATAGTATCTATTAATCCCCTTAAGTTTATATAATATAAGGTAAATGGTTATAGTATTATGTAGTGTATTTATATATAGAATGGAAAGAGAGTACAGAAAAGAGAAATGTTAACCCCACCTATTCTCCCTTATATTTAACCCTTCTAGTGCGTTATATCGTTAATATGAGCGGTGATAAACATACTGATGGTCTTTAATATCTGTTATAATACATAATCTCGACACTGTGTAAATCATAGTAATTTCTAGTGGGATTTACGTACGATATCTGAATACTCACTAAACAAGCTGTTAAGTATATTTAATATTATTACCCTCCCCTCTATTTTCATTAATGCACCTTGTAACATATCAATTATTTGATTTCTGGAGCTATTGAAGCCGATTCTCGGTGATATAATAATATATATATAATATAAGAGTATATATATATGAGTGTGGTAGATATATATATAATATTATATTAATTATATTTTACATATATATAGCTCAATTTACTTCTTAATTAAATAAAAAAATTATAACTTGTAATTTAAAACGCATTTAAAAAAAACCTTACCTTTAAAATGTTTTTATTATTATAAATAGTTTGCCCTTCTGTTCTTATTTTGGCAAATTTTTCAATCACTTTTTGTTGAATTGAGGAATCTCCTCTATTAAAATTCTTTTGTATGATAGCACTGCAAGTTGCGTTTTAATCTATCTTGATTGTGTTTCTAAGAAGGTTTAATGCGCTTTAAAAGGACTGAAACTACGTTCAGAAATTCGGCATCGACACGGGCGTTCCTACTAAAACGATTCAATTTTGCGTCCTCTGAAAAGTCGCACTAAACATTATCGCCAAAATTATAAAAGCCATAATCCTTTGTTGATTGTGAATCTAAAGTGTTCTATATTCTTATTTTTATCAAACAGCTAACTTGCTGTATAGTCTCTTCTGTTATTAGATGGATAATTATTTGATAGTTTGAATGTGATCAGATGTGAAAACACTCTTATGAGAATTAAATCTCTCGGGTCAGGACAACCAAATATGAGCGAATTATATCTATATAATATCTCATATTGCCCAAAATTGAGTCAGGCCTTTGTCGCATCCGTTTTTTAGGTATCAGTAACTACTACTGCATTTTAACTTCTATTGTGAAACTTCTAAAAGCTTCACATCATCCCCTGAAAATTAAAAATTTGTATATGAACCGTATTGTAGTAATTGAAGATTCAAAATGTTTCAAAGCATCTTTAATCTGGTAATATTATGATTATTGACTTGTAAAAACAGTTTATAAAATTTTTCCATTTTCGTTGGTCTTAAAAAAAAAGACAGAAAGAAATTAAACTTTGGTCTCTCCAATTACATCTTATCGATAGCTTACTGATGTCACGGTAGTGGTCTTTTATCGTTCTGAACAGTCTGCGTTTTTGAAACTTGCCGTTTTTAAGTAACAATCTCACTAACTAGGTCTGTCTGTCCTTGTTCTTCTTTATGACTAATTTTATCGAGTTTTTAGAATGGAAAACCATCTGGTCTGCACGATCTTAGGACGCGGTGAACATTACGCACTTTTTGTAATGCATATCGTATCGTTCTCAGGAGAATTTCGTCGCAGAATAACGGCACCAAATTGCCACTCAAATGTGATGCTAAATATTTTTTTAGAATATACATTTTATTTGATGAGCAAACCTTTTTCAAAATATTACAATTAAGGTCCTACGTAACAATGAAACCATACATGGGCGTAAAGTGCGTTATAGTTCAGACTCTTGCATCGCAACTGGTACACCGTTGTGGTACCCGCTCATAACAGCTGCTCCCGTCATAGGGTGATAAAATGTACTTATATTTTAAGTAATAATTTATATTTTAATTTTCTTCTTTCAGAATAAATTTTACAAATGAATGATCGAAATAATTATAATTATTTCGTTCATTATTTAAAAATTTTCTTCGCACAGGTTGAGTAATTTATCCCTAGATAATACGCGCAAAATAATCAATGAACTGTCTGAAAAAGTTACAAGTGATACTCTGGTCGTTCCTCATATTCTCGATTTTGTCATTACGATGACAGAAAGTGTTCACATATTATATTGTTTAAAGGTTTTATTTGGTCGATTCAAAAATAACACACGATTTTGAATGAATAGTTTAATACTTGTTAGGTTTAGCCATAATTAGATTAAAAGTATTCAAAAAGCACTATCAAATGACTTTGATTGTAGGATAAGATCCATGTTCTTATCACGAAATTAGTGCTCCTCGCTCAATTAAAATAGTTAGTGAAAGGTTTTATCATTGTGACTCCTTCAAGTGAGTATTCTTATCCTTTCTGAATTTCCGCAATATACGTTTTCATAACAATCCTAATATTATCTCAGCTAGATTTAGTCTCTCTGGTCTTACTAGTTTTGTTTTACTATCTCTCATTCTGATGTCCTCTCTCGACTTGAAATAGTCGTAGTTCGCTAATAGTGCCACTTATTCAAATTTGTATGACTAAATAGTTTAACTGTTCACATAGGTAATAGACACTGCTAACAATATTTATTCAAGGTGTGTGCGAGTTTCCGGTCTACTCTTCTTCATTGAGCCTATAAGTGATGAGAATTTTTTCGCTGTGAGAGGTTTTAAATCATTGGCATATATCTGGTTAGAGTTCAGTCCCTCAGTAATATTTTTCACCTCCCTAACTGATTTCAGCAGATCAACAGTTACTAGCAGCCAAACTCTGGAAATGTCATTATTGTTTGGTTATTTAAATTTTACAATTTTGTAATGCCAATTTTGTTTTTTTCTTTCATCAAATACCAAACAAAATCTTTTGCAAAGTTATTTGATACTTTTTCCTTTCTATTTATCTTTAGGGGGTTTAAGTGAAAATTTGCTCTAGTCTTAGATTACCGGTCCAAGGTCTTTGATAGATTCTGAGACTTTTTCTTCTATGTTTTTAAGTGGGAATCCAATGCCCCTTTGTTGTTCTCCCAAAAAATATTATCTCTTTCACTCTCATAATATTCATGTTTTGTTGAAATCACTTTAATACATTTATTGGAGTCCTCTACAGAGGAGTATGCCTCCTTTGCTGAATAAAATTTATCAAACTGAAAAAGAAACAAACTTGTCTTTTCCATTTTTAGAAATAAATAATGAAAAAAATATATTCTAGATTTTTACGCACACTATAAAATACGATATAATATGAATATAGTAGGCATTGCATAGATTTCTCCCTGTTGATAGTGAAACTTTTATTAAATTCCGATATCCTTTTCAGCTTTTTGGCGTAGTTACTAATGTTTTATTAAGTTTTGTTTCTGATTATACTATAATGAAATTCTCATATTTTTTTAATTGATATATTAGAGGCCTCATGGCACAGTCAAGATCATAAGTCTTGTTTAGCTTTGGATCGATGAGGATTTGTGCGCGCGTATAACACGTAATTTTAAAACGATCATGTAATCCAATGAATTATCCTATAAAGATAGGCTTTTCAATCCTTTCATTAACTTCAACGAAAATACCTTTTTTTAACAGGCAAATTCAGGACTAGGTTTATCCTTAAATTATGTCAAAGTTCATAGTCTTAGTTACAGATGTATATTCGAGACTAGATTCACAAACATCAAAAGAATATTTACAGACTTGCAACTCGAGTACGTTCACACAAGAATTATGAAACTAATTGCAGACTATTAATTGTTTGATACAAAAGCAGGCGGGCCCCCATCATAATGACGGGAGCCAGAACCTTTATCATTTTCAATTCAAGGCGTTAATAGATTTTTAAAGTTTAACTATTATTATTATTAAATATATATATAATTGAATTATATATATACTTAAAATTATTTTTGTTATATATATATACAAATACTATATATATTATATTAGTTTATTTTTATCAATTGAGTCTGTTAAATAACTCATTTTGGTCATATATAAGCTAGATATAAGTTTTCTGATGTCATACATATCAAAGTTTTTCTTATTACTCTTAGTACTTATTCTTTGTGTTCATGTTTCTATATATAGCTAACGACTTAATAGTTCACTACATCTATAATATGTAGTAAGTAATAAATAACAATCATTGTGAATCTATCTCACGAAAAAATATTAATGATATAAGCAAAATAGAATCATTCTGCATTACGTTAATGGACCACATTGACTCAAATAAAACTGAAGGTATATTGTAAAATTCTAAAGGAGGGTGATCTCTTTGGGTATATTGGAGAATTGTGATGTATTTATTGAATGTTTGTATTTATGTTGTGCTCTCTATTTGGCTCCACGTACGGTTTTAGCTATCCAATCCACATGTTCTCGTCAGCACTTCTATCAGCGTGTCATCTATATATATACATTAGCGTGAAACAGTCCTTGATATATTAGTGACTGTTATTCCTTCGCACTCCCATCTATTGGTGGAAGATAATAAAAACACAAAATAGTAAATAAGCTTAAAAAAACATGCAAATGAAAGTTTTATGTTAGTGGTTTTAGTTATCCATCTCTCGATAGTTAGATACCCCTTACTCCCCACTTAAATTTTGTCGATGATATTTAACCTAATATATTAATATTTCTCGACAAGAATGTTTGAAATGGCATTGGTGTCTATCTCATTAGAATATGGTTTCTGAGGTGGTTAATAAGTGTCGATGTATTGAGGTTCTGCATTAACCGTATGTTGGAATCGGTAGCTTTCTGTTGTGCTCGGTGGCTTTGGCAGCCGGTGCTGCGATGCTCCCACATTATATATGCCTCTTTTAGTGTTTATCTCAGGCGTCTTCTGCCTCTGGTTTTAAATATTATATCTTCTTATCAGAAATTAATATTATATTTTATTTTTATGCTTTATAATGGCCTTTACCTCATGGTTGTTATATGGTTGACCTCGCACTAGCCTAGGCTCCTAGGTTTCCTCGCCTGATCCAACGTCACAAGGTATTAGTGAGAGGGGGTCTTAATATCCCCATCTATAATATATATAAATAGTTGTAATAATTGTTAGAAACTTATTAGAAAGAGAATAATATGAAAATAAGAAGGTAATGAGTTATTTAATATAACGTGATCACATGAGCCGGAGTCCGGTACCGTGAAACCTCTCGGATGCCGGAGTTGTGTGATGCTCGGAGCCAGATTAGGCATTTCTGGCTCAGTCTGCAATACTAGTCTACAATATTGGGTGTGTTATATTATGTTTCAAAGGAATCATAGAATTCCAGAAATTTGGTTGTTGACAACCCTATCATAATGAGTTGACACCTCGTTGAGAATATGGAAAAAAGAAGAAAAGCACCAAATGCGAGACAAAGAAGAGAAAAAAGAAGAAATACATAGAAGATAAGAAGAAGTAAAAAAGAACGAAAGAAGAAGAAGAAAGAATAAGAAGAAGAGAATAGAAGATAGAGAAGAAGAAGAAGGAAGAGGAGTGAGATAATAGAAGAAGAAGAAGTAGAAGAAGAAGAAGAGTGAGATTCGTTGACTACTCTTTTGGAAACGATTATTGCCCTATGTTTTAGGTAAGTGCTCGACCTCCAATAATACGAACCCAGTCTTTACATTTTTTTTATTCAAACATGAGACATTTTTTATTATGTAGTCAAAACTGTGTTTCATAGCTTTTGGACTATACCTAACGAGTAATTTATAAAAAAGATATAGTGATAAAGTTTATACTTAATCGTCCTGAAATTTTTCTATCCGTGAAGGCAGGATAAGAGTTTAATAATTTTTACATGTTATTTATTTTTTTTTTTATATATTTGAGAATAGACTCCTTGTGTTTATTATTGTTAATTAAAAATAACATTTTTTGTATATTTTATCGAAATACATTTTGTTTTTTAGTGAAATCAAATACATTTAATTCTTACTTTATAAAATGAAAAAATTATTTTGTAATAATAAAAATCATTTTTATGTTATTTGATATAAACATTATTATTATATATATTAATAAAAACATACAGACTGGTTAAAAATGTTCAAAATTTCATTTTAAAGAACATGAATTTTAGGCCAATTAATATGACCATAAAGCAGTTAAAACGAAGACAAGTAGACAGTTGCTTGGGTCCCTCACCCCCCTCTACCCACCTATTTATTAACTGTTTTTACTACTACTATTATAATAAATATATTATATTTATATTATATATTTATATATATATATTTATCAATTCCTTGTTTATTTCTAAGAGTAAATATATTTTTATTATTTTTGGTTATTGGAAAGAACATAACATAAACTTAAATTAAAAATAAATGAGATTTAGTGATTTTTTTAATATATCAGTTTAAGTGTTAATAATTTAAATTATATTTAAGTTTTATTATTCCTTTAAAATAAATATCAATGTCATCATATAAGTACCAAAATCATAATATCGAATACTATAAGCACTATTCATGTACTTTAGATATTTAATAATTACTCTCTGTGAAACGATAAAATATAGTTACATACATATATGTGATCAACTTAATGAATTATTAATAACACAGTTTAATGTGGAAATATCATAGTCAGTCGATCATTGATTTAAAGGTATTTAACCTAAAACTCACCCTGATTTTATACTCATGTAGGGGCCCACAATAATATCTAATACTTACGTAGTGCCCTCAATTTTTATTCTCTTTCTAACACCTCTTAAACAAGACTTTTTAAATGCCAGAAAATATATAAATCTGTAGTAAGGGAGTTTAAATAACTACTACTTATAAAATATAACACATTAAAATATATCTCATACTGTGAACAAGGTCATATTTGCATTATTTAAATATAAGAATTAGTTCCCATTTTAACATAAGGGGTTACAAGTGTAGAATATAAAGAGTACTGTTTCAGGTTAATATGTAAACTATTACTCTTTATTGTCTGAGGTAAAATTTGGACTAAGGTGCGATCATTTACTATTAATTCAGTAATTTATGTTATATTTATTAACAAGAAAACTTGTTTTTCTCGTTCTTATTGGGTAAAGGTAATTAAATATTCATAAATTAGTTTTTGATTATTAATGGTTGTATATAATATTAAGATATAAGTGGTCACACATTTTGGATTTTTTTTGCAAATAGAAGTTTAGGTTTTTATAATATAGCATATTCCGTTATGTGTAAGAACATTGGTGGTCTCTTACTCTCGAATACTGTGAAAGTTCCTTTAGACGGGTGAAATACTAGTTCGTGTATATGAAAAACATATTTTAAATTTAAAGAGGTGAAAGAGGATTATATATAACATAAATATAAACTTATAAATAAAAATTATAGTCATATAACCCATAAGGGAAATAAGAATATACTGCATTTCTATTGCATTATATAAAAGTATATGGACTACTATAGTAAATATTGTATTATACCATAGGTATTATATAAGTTTTTAAAAATAGGTTTCAATAAAAATATGGGTTTGCCCAAAAGCTTTAAATCTTTTCGGTAGGGGTCGAGCGATACACACCAGGTGAGGTCTAGTATTACGAATAATAATATACTCAATAGTAATAAATAAAAGCTAGTTTTGATAAGTAATGAAGAGATATAACCATAAATATATCACGCCCACCAACAATTTCTAAATCTAATATCATGCATTATTTTTCATTGTGTAACTGATTTTAAATAGTGAAAAAATTAGTACGATAATATATAAAGATGTACATTATAATTATTACTATGCTTGATTTGGCGGATAGCGCACAAGACTATAGATTAGGGAGTATCACTAGTATTGAAATTATATGCTGATTGGCGCAGAAAACATGGTAAAGTATGGAAAACGGGCAGCGCATTCCCTGAGTACTATACCGCTCCAAAATCATACCTTCATAATGCCAATGTTCTGAGTAAGGAGATCATAGACATTCAGAAAAAATAGTGATGTTATATATCGTTCAGATATGGCACCCAACTGTTTCTCTCGCACAATATATACAGATCTTAATTGAAATTCTTACATCTAAGATCAGTGTTTATTTCTCGCGGAGCCGGCATAAGAAATACGTTACTGTACTTCGAATCCGCGCCGTCAGACATTAATAGTAACTCCGAGCCTTCACGACTCCTCTCGCTCCGGCCTCCAGCATTTCTATAATATCATTTATCCCGGCTCTACCTCTGGTCTCCGCCCGACGCCAATTTTACAATGATTGCTGTCGGCTTCCGACTCCGTGCTGCGTCGGCTTCTCGCGCATATTTGTCGAAGATACTTTTAATATCTCTGGTTTGTGGACCGGCACTCTCGCGCGAGACCTACGTACCGTACTCTCTGGTATTGTGATATCTTCCTCCGTCTCTTCAATTTATCACTCATATGAAAGTCATTAATCTGTTTACTAAGTGAAAAACATGTCTCTCACATGGGCTTTCGATGAACTTTGAACTGCTCATCCTCCAGATCTAACCACAAGACAATCTTATAAAATAATAAAAACTATCAAACACATTTATTACACAATATAAAAACAAAATAAAATGATATAAAAAATATGTTAATAGATTTTATATAAAAAAGACAGATATACAAGAAGTGTAGAGTGAAAAATATTCACTTTATAGTTACTATCATAATAATATCTTAATATGACAAGAATTCCTCAATTTTCACGTGAAATACTATAAATAAATGTATGGATGATAACATTTACGTATAGATACAATGTTTTTTCTTAACAATAAGTGTTTATATATTTAGTTCTCTGATGATTTAAATATAAAATAAAACGGAAAGAGTATTACGTTCTATTCACTAAAACACTTTACTAATTTAAAAGCATTAAAATAGAGCTGGTCTATGAATCTATGAGCCTGCCTGAACGTTAAGTGTAAATAATATAGTCTCGTTTTATATTGTTCACCCTCTTTGTTGTATTGGTATAATAGAAAATATCCTGTAAATTGGCTCTGCTCTCCTAAGTTTTAAAAAAGATGTCGGCTTCTTCCTGGATCTACCTCCGGCGAGTAACGTCATCCTAGTTTTTGCACTCCATAGAATTCTAATCCAAAATTGGAGAGCGTTTTTACACTATCCCACTGAAAACATATCTAATCTCTGACTAAAAAATCCTTCCATATTAGCGCTCTCTGATCTTTCGATAACTGCGAATGCAGCTAATTTATTATCTTTCTTTCCGTGAGTTCTCTAATAAATTAATGACGTACATCTGAATGATTCATTCTGACTATCATAAGATGTGACAATCAAATTTCGAATATTGGTAAGACGCAACCGCACAACTCTCTGGAGAAGAATATGTGATTATGATATTAGAATTCCTGATCTATAATTAACTGTTAATATACTCGATTAACAGGTTAGATTTTTTTTATTTTGTCGGCTTCATCTTTTTTGGCTCGCATCCTTAGGTGCTCCTCGGATGTTAATTACTCTTATCTTACTCTCTTAGTCCAATTATACGTAGAAGGATAAGGTCAATGGATTTTATATTAAGAAAAGTCTTTTAGATATGGTCATGTGTTATGTGAACTCTTTATTTCGAAGTGCATGCGTCTTCTTTGCATAGAAAGTCCAAATAATTAGGTGTTCATATAACTTATATCACGATGCAAGATTAGACTAACTCTGGCAGAATTTATCGCGAGGTCGCGAATATGAGAAGATGCAGACCTTCAGCGTCAGATATCAGGTCTCAGATAGCTCTCCCATCAAAGACGCAAACCTGCTAGAAGCTAATATAGGTCATGGAAGCCACGTATCTTTTTCAATGGCATTCGAAAAGGAGATTGTGAGAGGTAAGTTATTCATCTTGTATTATTAAAATTCTATGGATCGACCAATTGGATCATGGTTTCACAGAAGAAGACATTCCAGTTTTTAAAAATAATGCAACCGGATAAGACTTCAGGTTCTTCGAGGAAAATAAGCTGAACTGTGGACATGAGAGAGGGAATGGACCGACAAAATGAAATATTTTAGGTTTTCAGTTAACATTTCTTCCTTTTCTTTCTATTGAATTATAAGTAGTGCAGTTATAAATCCGGATTCTCTAATAAAAAAAACAAAAAAAAATTTTCTGCAGGTCCAATGAATAGAAAGGTGAGATTGGAATAATTTTTTGAGTAGTGTGGGTCGATGTATGGGTTGCCACTAACTTATCGGAGAGAGAAAAAGGTTCAGGGAATAGGTGTTTGACCCTCCCGGACAGTACCGGGCGAGCATCATACTAATATGGTTCTCTTTCCGATACTTAGACAAATAAGAACGCCTTGAAGTCTGAGTCTAATGAAGACACGTGTACTTCATTCCATCTTATCTCTTGATCTAAGATTGTGACTTTTTCCAACTTGACGCTTTAGAACTTCATTAATATTGGTAGTGCTATTCGCTAGAATTGATTTTTGCGGTTTGTTGTCAGACATAGCTGGCTTATATAAGATTACTGCATGAGTAATTGCGAAGAGACAAGTACAAGGAATCACGACGGGCTGCTAACATAAATATGAACCTTCCACAGCGCTCATGTAGTGAGAAATGAATAGATAGTCAGTCAGACATGGGCTTCATTCATGTTTATAATCAAGGGTCATTCTGAAACAACTATAACTTCGGAGTCGTTTTGACATTCAATAAAAAGTCGCATATCACATTACCGCTTTCCTGTTCCGCATTCTTCATCTGTACCTTATTTAAATAATTTTCTGTATTTTTAATGATCCGCTTGTATGCGGAGGGTATTCCGTAAAGACTAGCTTAGGTACTTCCCTCCTTCAATTATTTCGATAGAAAAATCTGTTTAAAGTTTCTCAATACAAGTTTCGTCCGGATAATGATGTAGTATGAAATGTTGCTCAATTTGGAAAATGGAGATATCTCTTACTGCTAACGTAGTTGGATATTGTGTTTTATCTACAGGAATGACCCAACATTAGTGTATTAGGAATAGCAAAATGAGATTAGTGATTTACCATAGTAGTTCGTGGAGATAAGATCGCATTATTTAAATGCAAGAAGCGTTCCCTTTAGAGCAAGATTTTAAGTTATATTTAGTCCCTTGATAGAGTCTGAACTGTTTTTCAATATTTTCCCGTCTAAAGGAAGCTTCCAGTGGTGTCTCTCTCGGGAAGTTCATAGTCTCCCCTCAGTGCTCTTTAAACTCCTGACTCTTGCAAAAGAGATGCGCAGATACCCATGACTGAGAGCCATCATATCGCATATGTAACAACCCTTAACAAAAATGTCCATCGGATAGTAGTTTTGGGCAATTTTTTCATTAACATAGACAGAACAAGTTTTAAACAATTGAAAGAAGTTCCACTTTAGTATGAGTTTTTCAAAAATAAAGGTTCATCTTGAACAGCTTTTTTATAACCTTCTTTTTACAATTGCAGCAATGTTGGATGATAGCGTTTTAAATGTCCCATTTAATCTCATTTATAATTTAAAAGGCAAAGTCCAAATAAATCTTGGCGGACTAATTCTGCTTACTTTGAGCATAAAGTAATTTCAGAACCGCTTTAAAATCATGATACAACGTGGACGTTGGTTTAATCCATTAACTTGTTAATATTTCATAAATTATGACAAATATAACATCTAAGAGGAAGAATGGTGTTGGAACCCTCCGGAGGGAGGCTTTATCTTCGGCTCCGACGATAACTAGGTAAAAATATAAGATTCAGTTCTAAATATCGAGAGATAGCATGATATGTTCGGAATATTGAGAGGATATGCATGAGTTTGACATGATCTTATTATGAGTTTAAAGAAAGTAAAGGCATTGGATTGATATGGAAGGTTACCATGATGAGGTAATTAGAACCGCTTGTTTTTAGATGTATGAGAGACGACAAGAAGTATGGATACAACTAGAACGCCCTGATGTGCGCATTCGAGAAAAATACGGAGTAATATCTGAAGTATTGTAAACAAATCTAACAACTGAACTTGAACATTATCTATTTTCAAATCTCGGTTTCTTTTTATAGTGAAATACTTATAAATATATTGTTTGCTATTTTTTATTTTTACTCATGATTATGCATTTTATGTTTTTAACTTTTTAGTAAAAGATTTTTAACTCTTAATTACTTTTATATTATTTTTGATATAGTTTATTAAATATTTTTGTTTAATTTGCTGGTAAGTAGATTTTATATATATAATAAAACGTAAAATAATTTGCATTTTTTTATGACCTTTAAAATAAATCAGTAAATATCAAGTAGTTAATTACAGCAATATCTAAGTAATAGTAGCTTAAGGTAAACTCATTGATAAATCAAACTACCACTTCATGTTACCTATCACTATACCATCCTAATGATCTATTGATCTATTGATATCTATATTGATCTATTTGATATTACAATGATATTCATATAAGTCATATATTTTGATATAACAAATACAAAATACTTATATTTATTATTTTGTTTTTGTATTTCTTTATAATAACATTAATTATGTTGTCTCCATTATAATCAAAGAGTTATATATATATATGATATATATAAAATAATAATTCTTTCTTATTATATTCTCAAATTGTTATTCCTTGTATCTGATTATATTGCTCTTGAACTAGATAAGAAGAAATTGCGTGACTACGGCAATGCATTCGAATAGTTATCGATTCTTGTATATTGTATTTAAAAACGTTAAAAAATTTTAGCATTTTATTACATTATAGCAAGGATGCAATAATATATGTTAATTCAGTATATGTAGTAAAGAACTGAATTATCCTATCTAACCCATTTCTATGTTAGGTATCTAATATGATGGTTGAGTTCTATTGATCTATTGATTAATGTCAATCATTTGTATAACATTTTATCACAATAATCTTTTATTTATTCTTTTATCTTTGTTTTCTTTAAAAATTTATGTTTTTACTATATAAATTTTATTTATTATGTGTTGTTACATATATTACTATAAAAAAGGTATATTATATTATGATTTAATTTGAATTAAAAATTAGAAGTTTTAAATGAATGATTATTTTTTATGTTTATACTTAAAAATTTATTCATTTATTAGTTGTTGTTTTAAATGATATGATTGTTATTGTTGTTTGCATCACCTGTGTTTGATATATATATATGGTTTGATTGAATTGTTGTTATGTGTTGTTGTATGTTGTTATGTTTATTAGTTTATGTTTTATGTTGTTGTTGTTGTTAGTATATATATTATTTAACGTTCCCGTATTCAATGATATTAAAAATGTCGATCTATCATTTTAGGAGAAACGGATTACTCTAAAAATTAATGTTAAATGATTACTAATTTAAACATATTTGAAAACTAAACAAAAATATATTCATCATCCAAGGTACTAACTGACATACAGCAATCATTAAGAAGGTAAAGTTCAAATTTCTCTAGAGAATTTCACGCGAACTCATAAACCTCCAGAGATGAGTCTTCTAGCGCGTGGGGCCCGCGCTCCGCCCACCAATTCTACTTCTCTTTTATACACATATACAATTTTCGTCTATTTTAAAAATATATTAAGTAATTTTGTCATTGTTATGTAGTAATTTCATTTATTTTATTATTTTTCGTAAGGCAATCGGATCCGATTTTTAGACAGCCCTTAAATCTTAATATTGATTTGGTATATAACAATCCCAAAGTTTGATATTCCTTCGATGAGAAGAATCTAATCTTATCTGATACATTATTTATTTACTCAGTCTTTCTCTAGTGTGCTAGCTTTACTCTATTTCGGCCGACTGAACATATTAGTTGGTTCATCTATGTTAGAATATTATATTATATAAATAAGCGTATTATTATTATTATTTATATTTATATTTAATTTACCTAATCAATATTTATGTTAATCGTCATACGTGCTACGATATCATTATTTTTGAACGTTAGACTACTTTACTCTAATTCATTATCTTAATGTTTTATTGAACGACCATTTAGATCTGTCTCGGACGCAATACGCGCATGCGGTGAACTGGGATGTTCGCCCTTTGCGAGTTATTTTCAAATTCCAACTAAACATTATTTGTGATAGTAGTATATTTTCTCGCTTACTACCACTCCGCCCCCTAACATTATCGTAATCTTTGTTTAGGCGTATAAGGGTTATAATAACATATAGAGAACTTGTAATTTTGCATTAATGCCATTCACGGGTACAGTCCAATAGAAATTCGTAGTGATATGATCATGCAATTAATCTTTAATATCTTTATATATATATAGAGATATCATAATAAGATAATATTAATTACTTTAGTTCTCCAATTAATCCTTATTTTGAGCATACTATGAAGATAAAGTAGCATAACTCAGATGAATTTATTACTTTGTACACAATATCTTTTGAAACATTCCTAATTCCTCTTATTCAGATGTAATTTATTTACTCAAGCCGCAGGTAAAGCTGGAGATGTGGGCAGGGTGGCACAATCCTAAATTCTAGGTACAGCATATTTCCAGTACAGGAGAGAAACTTCTGAAAGGCTATATTGATATAAGCATATAAACTTGTTTTTTGCCAGTAGATACTCTAGTTACTTGAAATAAATGACCACGGAGCCAATTATTATATTTTTAGAGTATATCCTGTTTTTTTATTTTCTTTTTATTTTTTTATCAGAAAATCCCATGAGATTTTAAACAATTTTGTGAGGCTGTAACTTTTTTTCTTAAAGAGCACCCATTTTCATTTTCATTTGCCTATTCTTCATTATTATTTTTTTAGAGTAGCCTATATGCTGTGATTTTTATAAAAATCAGGAGTGAAGCC
>JABUQX010136401.1:20000-22500 GCA_015478945.1 Trachelipus rathkii | reverse complement strand
ACACTCTTCAAATAACTTCCAAACCTTCCTCACCAAGAACATTCAACACACGAATAACATCAGAATGTGGAAAACATTAAATACACTGAAAAACTCAACCAACCACCAAACTCACACTCACGAGTCTATCAAAAACCCAAGCACACAAAATCCACAATCCAACAAAAAGCACGCAAACATTTTCGCAACTCACTTCGCAAAGCAGAGCCAAAAACCCACAGACCCTCAAAACAGGAAAATCATCAAAGCTCTCAAAAAAATAAAACTCAACAACGACCCAACAATAGAAATAACCACAACTAACCTAGAAAACATAACAAAGACACTTAAAAACTCACCTGCAACTGGCCCAGACAACATCTCAAACAAACACCTCAAACACCTAGGGAACACAGCTTTAACACAATTAGCACAAATATATAATAGCTCCATTAGCCTAAACTTCATTCCCCTTATCTGGAAAAAAGCTATCATCCAAATTAAAACCAGGAAAAGACCCCTCTGACCCTTTATCATATCGCCCCATCTCCGTAAGATCGGCACGTTTGCGGCGTCATGCGTGGACGTGAGTTCCTAACAAAATAATCGACACATCATCAACACCAAATTTCAAACACGCTTCAAACAAAACCACCAACTAACAACCGCACTCACAAACACCATACAACCACGGATCAACACCCATAAGCTTCAAAAAAGAACTCCATAAAACAATAATCATAGCAATCGACAAAAACAAAGTATTTGAACAGTACACCAAAACACAACTTAATAAACAAAATAACAAAATCTAGCATCCTCACTAACCTAAAGAAGTGGATATCCAACTTTCTATCAGGACGAACAGCACAAATACAAACAAACAATACAAAATCCAGAACAGTAAACATCAACAACGGAGTACCTCAAGGCGCAATACTATCCCCACACTATTCAACCTATTTACGGCCGATCTACCACAACCACAAACAGATCACACAATCATAACAACCTACGCAGATGACATCACCATAGCCACTACACACCAGAACCTAAACACGGCCACAAACCTGACACAACAATGCATCAACAATATGGCCACAAACCTGACGCGAACAATACAGATGTCTGCCTAACCAACAAATTCTTCATACATTAATTACCACCACCAACTGCCAAGATTGGTGCCATACACCCACTAGTCTACCTAAACATTGCTATACCTTTTAACAAAACTCCCAAAATCCTTGAAGTAACACTTGACACGCATCTCACTTTCACAAAACACAGACAACATAATTTCATCTGCTAACAAGAAACTAAACATATTAAGAACCATCGCTGGCACAGACTTCACAAACAACAAACCAACATCCACCACTATATACAAACAATACATTCGCCCGACTCTAAACTACGCTTCATCAACCTGACATTACCTACTGACTAAAAATAACAAAGAAACTCCAAACGACACAAAACAAAGCTCTAAGAATCATAACAGGATGCATATCAACAACACCACAACAACACCTGCACGAAGAAACCAAAATTCTACCCATAGACATACACCTGGACATGATAGGCACGCAATTCTTTTCCAAAACCAAAACACCCCAACACCCATTCCACATTGCACTCTCCAACTCTACCCACCACACACTCAAACAACCTCCTTCTTCACCAGCCCTATATTACAAATGAATCCTGAACAACATTCCACCACTACCAAACAACACAACATATATTAAGCAAATCCACAAGACACTAACAGAAAACAAAATTTTAAACAAGCACCCACCAGAAATAGCACCAGAATTCAACTCACTGCCAAGAACCAGTCAGTCATTCTTGGCAAAGCTAAGATGTGGCCATCACCCTAAATTACAATACTACAAACACAGATTCAACCTTAACCAAACCACCACAAACATTTGTCAAAACTGTAACCAGGTTCCGGAGGATACATCCCACTTCTTTCTCTCCTGTTTAAATAATTCTCAACACAGAACAACGTGGAACATAACATCCCTGGAAGATCTCTGGAGGAGACCGGTTGCGTCGGCGGGGTACCTGGGCTCGGTGTGGTCTCTCCCATGATGAGTGGTCAGGGGTTGAAAGTAAAGGTAAGGTAAGTACATATATATATATATATATATATATATATATATATATATATATATATATATATATAGTTATATATATATAATATAATATATATATATATATATATTATATATATATTATATATATAATATATATAAATATATATATATATATATATATATATATATATATATATATATATATATATATATATATATATATATATATATGCATATATATGTATATAATATATATGTGTGTATTATATATATATATTATATATTATATATATATATATATATATATATATATATATATATATATATATATATTGAATTAAGAGTGAGAAGTTAAGTGAACAAAGGCAATAAGGAGTAAGTATTAAGGAGCTCTTGCAAGTAAATCAGTTGGAATG
>JABUQX010136401.1:7500-15000 GCA_015478945.1 Trachelipus rathkii | reverse complement strand
TTTGGATCGTCCATGGGTCAATTTTGGCCACGGTAATTTCGACCAACCTTTGGTCTTCATGGGTCATTTTGGCCACCCTATTTCGACCAACTTTGTCTTCCATGGTCAATTCTTGGCCCCGCCCTAATTTTCGACCAACCTTTTGTCTTCCATGGGGTCAATTTTGGCCCACACTAATTTTTTGGCCACTCGTGGGCTTAGCCCTATTTTTTTATGTCTTTACCTTTTTTTGTCCTGACCTTTTCTCCAAGCATCGCCCGTATGCCATGGGCGGTCAATTTTGGCCCACACTAATTTTTTTTGGCCACCGGCCTTTAGGGGCTTGCCCTATTTTTTTGATGTCTTTACTTTTTTGTCCTTGACCTTTCCTCCAAAGCATGCACGAGCCATGGGTCAATTTTGACCACGGTAATTTTTTGGCCTTCCTTATAGGGGCTTAGCCCCTTTTTGTTGATGTCTTAACTTGTTTGACATGATCATTTGGCTTGACTTGCAGATACCATTGGCATAATTGACCACCGGTAATTTTTTGAGAGTCCTCTTTAGGGACTTTAGCCTTTTGTTGATGTCTTAACCTTGGTTTGACATGATAATTTCGGCTTGACTTGCCAGAAATACATGGGTCAAATTTTGGCCTCCACGCTAATTTTTTGAACCACCCGTGGGCCTCACCCGTCAATATTTTCGTTCCTAATTGAAACGTATGCTTATCCTAGTGAATCGTCTATTAGTGTTCTATGAAGTATCTATATGAGTGCCTGGTGGAGTACCAGGCTGAGTGCCAAGTGAGTGCCATGAGTGCAAGTGCAGTGGCAATAGAGTGCTAAGTGAGTGCACTAGTGCAAGTGAGTGCTCAACATAGGCCAACTGGTGCACTTTTTTCAAGCCTTTTTCTAGCCTCCCCTGAGCCTAGAATAGCCCCTAATATGCGTGGTGGTCTACCCCTACCCTATGTTATAAGGTATCAGGATTCGATTGGTGTATATGAACAGTGCTAGAATGCTTCCTACTATCGAAGTTAGTCCTTTTCTAACCACTTGAAACGTATTGTATATAGTGTCGTTATTTAGTGCTTCTATGATTACTCTAATGAGTGCTGTGAGTGCCAGGTGAGTGCTCAATGAGTGCCAATGAGTGCAAGTGAGTGCCAATGAGTGCCACGTGAGTGCCACATAGTGCCAAGTGAGTGCCCACATAGTGCCAACTGAGTGCCACTTTTTCAAAGCCTTTTCTAGCCTCCTGAGCCTAGAATAGCCCTAATATGGGTGTTACCCTAGGTTATAAGGTATGAGGAATCGTTGGTGTATTTCAAGTTGCTAGAATGTTAATACTATGAGTTAGTCCTTTTTCTACATTATATACATTATGTCCTTATACACACATTCTACTATGCCCATACACACTATGACACTTATACCAGTAAATCATCATAGACATTACACTTACACTCCTACACTTGATATTTTGATGCCTCAACTTTTGATGCTTCAACTTTGATGCTGTCAGCATTGATCCTCAGCATTGAATGCCTCAGCATGGATGCTCAACTTTGATGGATTGATGCCGCAGCATTGATACATTTCTAAACCTTTTCTAGGCCTTTTCTACTACACGCAAGGAACATAGCTAATATTGATGTCTTCCCTAGTTCATAATTGGGGAACACCAGGACGCCGCATGCGCCCTCCGCGCGAAGGCTGACAACGCCCCGCAGGTGCGACCGCGCGCCCGGCCGCCGCGTGCGCCACAGGTCGCAATTTTCCGCGTTCCGCCGCCGCGTGGCGGGGCTGCGGAAGAGCGGGCCGTGGGGCGGGCGCGTGGGTATGAGAAAGGCGCGTGGCTGACGTGCTCGAGTGCGTGGTCGTGAGAGGTAGCTAGGCGGTGTAGCGGTTGAGGTCGCTGCGTCAATGTAGGCCGAGCATCGATGGGTACGGGGCCAGGCCGGGGGGTGGGTGGAGGGGAGGCGGGCCGCGCGCGCAGCGTGCGGTGGCCCTAGCAGGCGCAATATTCAGCGCGAATGAAAAATTATATACTAAAGTCATTCATTTTTATTTCATCTTAACATTTCCAAGAATTTCTTTTCAAATATACGAGTCATTCATTTTTTATTTCAATACTTAAACATTTTTATTAACACTTTTCGCCAACCTAAAACTGTAACTCATTACGGACCTATTATCATATATTTATTTACATTATTTTTACTTAATACTTTTTTACTTAATACTTTTAATTTATAAATTTTTAAAAATTGTCTGTAAGAAGAAAAAATCCAGAGTGTCTGATATATAAACATTTTATTTTACTAAATTGTACGAAATATTTATTAAAAACATTACATTACATACACTTAAAGCAGTAAATCAGTAAATCAATAGAGGTGTTAACCTACACCTAGGGATTAGTAATGCTTTTGTTTCACTGTTACTAGCTTAATTCATAGTTTTTAAGCTGCTTTACACTCATATGTTTTTTTTACTGCTTAACTCACATATTTTTTAAAATTACCACCTTAAAGCAGTAAGTCAGTAAATCAATAACGGTGTTACCTAGCCACAAGGGGTTAGTATGCTTTTGTTTTACTGTTTACTGCTTTAAACTTTACTGCTTAACTGCTTTAACTCACTGCTTTTCTGCTTTAACTCATATATCCATACCTTAAGCAGTATCAGTAAATCAATAGAGGTGTTACCTAACACCTAAGGGAATAGTATGCTTTTGTTTACTGCTTTACTGCTTTAACTTTCTGCTTTACTGCCTTAACATCACTGCTTTACTGCTATAACTCACATACATTACATACATTAAAAGCAGTAAATCAGTAAATCAATAGAGGTGTATACGTAGCACTAAGGGGATTAGTATGCTTTCTGTATTTACTGCTTTAAGCTTTAATTTCGTCATTTTCTGATTTACTTTCTGACTTTAACACTGTTTAAAACTTTCTGCTTTACTGTTTTAACTTTCTGCTTTACTTGTCGTTTAACTTTCTGCTTAGACTGCTTAACTATATGTTTCTTATCTCGCTTTACACTATATCATTTTTAACATACTCCTAAAGGCAGTAAATCAGTAAATCATAGAGGTACCTAACACCAAAGGGGGATTAGTATGCTTTTGTTTTTTACTGCTTTACTGGCCTTTAACTCAGTTTACTGCTTTTAACCATGTTTTTACTGCTTTAACTCATATGTTTTTACTGCTTTAACTCATATGTTTTTACTGCTTTAATTCATATTTTTCAAATTTTGAGATTTACGTCATAATAGATTTTTTGAGTTCACTGATTATGACTATTTAGTTTTATATTATTTTTTAATTATTTTTATTATTTTATTTTTTATTTTTTATTATAATCTTAGTTATTTACTTCTGCCTATTTCGTTATTATTCATTAGAACACACTACAAACACACCACACACACATCACACTACATTAACAACATTCATATGCCAACTTATACAACACACACACATTCATCAGAACATTACATTTACCATAGACACTTCATTTACACTTAACACACACTTAACCTTATACAACACATTCCTATGAACACTTATAACCCATTCACTATGACAATTACATTTACCCATAGACATATAAATTTTACATAAACTTACATAAACATTTACAAACACTGATATACCAGGATTTTTAATAAACTAATGCGCTTGACACATGTTATAAGGTTCGTAATTATACCTTATACAGTACACAAACAAATATTATACATACTGAATGGGGAGGTGTCCTAAAGATATCACTTCTAGGATGTTGCCCTACCACTTTGAAATACAAACGCTCCATATTTTCGCGACCGCGTTGTAATATTACGCCGGCGGGTTCATTGCGTCGTTCCGCACCGGGTCGCGCCCTTGCGGCGCTCTTGCGTTTTGCTTCACCTGATCTACTATAAATCTAGTGAATTATTATTATCTATTCTAGTGAAATTAATAATTATTCCTCAATGTAAGTATTTATTATAATATGATATACACTTAGTTAAAAATAAACCACTTTTAATACAAATCAGATAACTTGTGCACCGCTTAACAGCTAAAATGACTATGATCTTAAAATGAGTTGGGGTCTAAAAGATAATAAAACACACCTGCTCAATACAAGTTTAAAGAACAAAGGTAATTTTCAAAAGACGATAAATCAATTCTCGACCAATCACATACGAGGTCATATATGAGATAAGGATTACTCAAACCAATCACATAAGGAAAACGATTTCTTCTTACCTGCTTTAAAGGATCCTTACGATCCAGCCATGTTTCAGTTTGAAATAATATTTTTTAGGTCCAAAAAATAATAATAACAATGATTCTTTGTCTATACTGGAATTACCTTTTGACGCAGTATTAGGCTTAAAATCAGCATGGGATACAAAAGGCTTATCCTAAATTTAGGCCTACAATTTAGGCCTAACGTAGTTTTTGCACCACATTTTTCCAGAAAAAGGTCAGTTTGAAATATATTTGACCTGGAATTAGGCTTAATCCCCGGGATCAAAAAGGATTATCCTAATTTAGGCGCCTAAGTAGTTATTTCAACACATTTTACAGAGAGACGGTCAGTTTCGTATCTGTAAAGGAGTGCGGGTTGTTGTGTTTTCTCGTGATGGATTGTCAATGTACATACATAAATATAATAATATAAAAGAAAATCCGAATTATTTTAAAAACTTGAAATCTTTTTAGTTAACATCGAGCGAATAATAAGAATGTAGTGAATATTTGTTATTTTTAAATAAGAACTTAGAAAGATTTAAAATACATGTTTGTTAGCAGAGAAGAACTTATTTTTGTTACTTTTTTATACTTATTACATGGCTAAAGGATGATGTAAAGCAGTAAGTCAATAGAGACAAAACATGGCAATGCTTGGGTGTACGAGGGGTGCTGGGGTGACCTTCCTTGGATTTACTGATTATGCTTTAAAGTACGTAAAATATATGTTTTTAATAATTTTATAAAATTATAGTAAAAGTTATTTTAAAAACTTGATAGTTATAAAAGTTATAAAAAAAAGTATTAAGTTAATAATAATTCTTTGTTCAAGATAATGAGTGATTTTATTATAGAGTTTAGAAACTTTGAAAAATAATTTTAGTTTATTGGTGTTTACTCACTGTTGGTATATTAACTAGTATATAAAATGTTTTAATTAAATTATACGTTATATGTGTAAGTGAGTGTACGTGTGTGTGTGTGTGTGTGTGTTGGTGTGTGTACGTAACTTGTGTGTGAGTGTAAGTAAATCTATGTGTGAGTGTAAGTAAAATCTTGCTGGTGGTGTAAGTAAATCTGTGTGTAAGTAAATCTGTGTGTTCGTGTAAGTAAATCTGTGTGTGTGAGTGTAAGGTAAATCGGTGTGAGTGTAAGTAAATCTGTGTGTGAGTGTAAGTAAATCTGTGTGAGTGTAAGTAAATCTGCGTGTGTAAGTAAATCTGTGTGAAAGTGTAAAGTAAATCCTGTGTGTGACTGTGTGTTGTGGTGTGTGTGGTGTGTGTGTGTTGTGTGTGTGTGGTGGTGTGTGTTTAAGTGTAAATGTAAGCTGTCTATGGGTAAAATGTAAAAGTGTCATCGTGATGTGTGTATAAGTGGTCATAGGATGGTGTAAGTGTAGTGCTGTG
Organism: Trachelipus rathkii; assembly: GCA_015478945.1. Taxonomy (NCBI): domain Eukaryota; kingdom Metazoa; phylum Arthropoda; class Malacostraca; order Isopoda; family Trachelipodidae; genus Trachelipus; species Trachelipus rathkii. The sequence continues at coordinate 9,355 of JABUQX010136401.1, read as the reverse complement.
TATGAAATTAAATGTAAGTGTCTAATGGTAAAGTAAGTGTCATAAGTGAATGTGTGTGTTGTGTATAAGTGTCATAAGTGAATGTGTGTATAAGTGTAAGTGTGTGTGTGGTGGTGTGTGTGTGTGTATGTGTGTTCTAAAATAAATAATAATAATGGGCTGAAGGAAATAAATAAGTAGTGAAGAGCACTCTCAATATATCATAAAAAATAAAAAATAATCAATAAAAAAATAAATAAAAATGTAATAATAAATAAAAAGTATTAAACAAAATAATTAAAGATCAAAAGTTTGAAATTTTTGAGTTAAAGCAGTAAATCATATTGAGTTAAAGCAGTAAAACATATGAGTTAAAGTCACGTAAACATCGAGTTAAGGCAGTAAACTGAGTTAAGGCAGTTAAGCAGTAAAAACAAAAGCATACTAATCCCTTTGGTGTTAGGTCACACTCTATTGATTTACTGATTTACTGCTTTAAGGTATGTTGTAATAAATATATGTTAAAGCAGTTAAACATTAGTTAAAGCAGTAAGCAGAAAGTTAAAGCAGTAAGGCAGAAAGTTAAAACAGTAAAGCAGAAAGTTAAAGCAGTAAAGCAGAAAGTTAAAGCAGTAAAGCAGAAAGTTTAAAGCAGTAAAGCAGTAAAAAAAAGCATACTAATCCTTAGTGCTTAGGTAACACCTCCTAATTGATTTACTGATTTCCTGCTTTAAGGCTATGCTATATGTCATGTGAGTTAAACCAGTAAAGCAGTGAGTTAAAGCCGTAACAGAAAGTTAAAGCAGTAAGCAGTAAAACAACAGCATACTAATCCCTTAGGTTTTAGGTAACACCTCTATTGATTTCTGATTGTAACTCGCTTTAAAGGTATTTAATGTATGTGAGTTAAAGCAGAAAACATGAGTTAAAAGCAGTAAAGCAGAAAGTTAAAGCAGTAAAGCAGTAAACAAAGAGCCTACTAACCCCTTGTTGCTATGTAAACGTATGATTTAATGATTTACTGCTTTAAGGTTAGTAATTTAATAATATGTGAGTTAAGCATAAAAATTGAGTTAAAGCAGTAAAACATGAGTTAAAGCAGTAAAGCAGTAAAACAAAAAAATACTAATTCGCCTTAGGTGTTTAGGTAACACCTCTATTGATTGACTGTTTAACTGCTTTAAGGTATGTAATGTTAATCTTTTTAATAAAAATTCGTACAGTTGTAGTAAAATAAAATGTCTTATATATCAGACACTCTGGATTTTTTCTTTCTTACATACATTTTTAAAATTTATAAATTTAAAAGTATTAAGTAAAAAAAGTCATTAAGTAAAAAATGTTAATAAATATATGTGTTAATAATAGGTCTGTAATGAGTTACAGTTTTAGGTTCCGCGAAAATGTTTTTAATAAAAATGTTTAAGTATAAATAAAAATGAATGACCTCAGTCATAATTTTGAAAAGAAATTCTTTGAAATGTTTAAGTATGAAATAAAAATGAATGACTTATTGTATATATTTTCATTTCGCGCGGGATATTGCGCCTGCAGGCGCACGCGCGGCCGGGGCCGGGCGGGTCGGCCCCTGCGGGGTGCGGGGTTGTCAAGCCTTCGCGCCGAGGGTGCAATGGGCGTCCTGGTGTTCCACATAATGACTAGGGAAGAATCATATTAGCTATTTCTTTGGTGTAGGTAGAAAAGGCTAGAAAAGGTTAGAAATGTATCAATGCTGCGGCATCAATCCATCAAAGTTGAGGCATCATGCTGGGCATCAATGCTGAGTGCATCAATGCTGAGGCATGCAAGTTGAGGCTAAAGTTGAGGCATCAAAATATCAGTGTGTAGTGTAAGTGGTAAGTGTCTAATGGGACAG
>JABUQX010136400.1:20000-30306 GCA_015478945.1 Trachelipus rathkii | reverse complement strand
GCCTTCCTAACATTCATAGAATTCAGGGGCCCATGCACCCGATCAAATGTAATCACAGGCAAAGGCATAGGCACCTGAGAGGAAAAGGAAGAGGAAGAGGAATGCCAGAATCGTCCATAGTATCATTCGGTCTGAGAAGGAAAGGGTAAAACTTCGGTTGGGTGTACAACAATTGGACGAGGGACGGCGAGGAGAGCCTGAATGGAGGGATCTGCTGAAAGTCCTCTTGGATGAAACCTTGGAGGGTAGGAACCGTAGTGAGGAGCGCAGACAGAGGGGGACCAGGAACGAGCAATCCAAGTGTGGACGGTGCCTGGGGCGAAAGGCCGTAAGGGATCAGAGGATAGAACAGACTGAGAGTATGATCAGCGGAGACGTGAATGAGAGAGTGACCAAGGGTGGACCAGGGTCGAGTCTCGGCGGGAACGTCGAGGGAACCGTGCATACGGCCGGTATGAACGCCAGACAACACCACCGAGAACCTCGGACAGTGGTAGGTTGCGTTGTTTCCACTGTCGTAGGAGAGGCCACATCAGGGAAAAGTGTAGAAGGTTCCTAGGGGCGTGTTTGTGTGGTTCGCCCGATCTTTGGGTGACGCGTTGCCCTGATCGGTGGAAACTGAACTGCAGAGAGACGGGCCATTGGGAGCTCGAAGGGGACAGTTAACTGCTTCCCGGGGACCTTGGCGACCGCATTGTATCTGGTGTGACGTGGATGGACACAGCGCGGAAGGTTGCGCCGAGTTTGCTAACCACAAACGGAAGTCTAGGGAAGAGAGATAGGGGGCTTCCCGAACAGTGGAAGCGCGTGTTGAGGAGGGGCCGGCCCACGTGGTGGAGCAACCCGTCCTAAGGAATGAGGCTGCCGGTTATACTTTTGGTTTCCAAAGTCAGAATGGAGGACAAACTGAAATTCAGGGTGGATTTTCGGGACCCCAGGGTGGCCAGAATCCTTTAAACGGTTGAGTTCCGAGGCCCTTGGTGTTTGCTCGGAACGTGAAAACATATTGCGAGAATGGGGGCGGGGATTGAACTGAACCCAGAGGCCACGGAGTGGATCCAGAAGGATGATCTTCCTAAGCCCCAGCGAGTCGACAAACGGGGTCAGGATGAAAGGGTTTTTGAGAATGTCCCGGTTGCGAAACGGGTGGTTGACAGCGTCATGTATATCAGCCAGGCAATAGAGGGAGATGCGGACTTCCTGAAGATTCAAAAACTGCTCCACATAGAGATAGAGATCCTGGGTAGACGGGCGGATGCGTTGATAGATACGGGGGCTCAGTTTGGATTGATCAGCTCGGATTTTGCTGCGGGAGTGGAAGGTGAGCGGAGAGAAGTTAGCATGGACGTTAGGGGATTGGGAAACGCGAACATCTTCCATGTGGACACAGTGGTGAAGCTCGCGTTGAGATCACGGATTTGAAAAAAAAAAAAAAAAAAAAAAAAAAATTTTGATAAAACAAAAATCCATGGTCGGTGGAGGAATTCTTAGTGATGCGTGGGCTGTCGCATCAGTTGATATTGGGAATGAATTCTTCACTGAAAATACGTGACCATTAACCAGCAAGGGGGTTTTTTTCGGAATCTTGGGAGAAACCAGAGAGGATTTTTATTGGAAAGGATGTCGGCCAGAGTGAACGCTGTAGCAGAATCGTGTTCTGCTGTTCTTGGAGTAGAGGCAGCTTAAGATTGGGATTAGCATGGAAGGAGGATCCGCTGGAAGTGGTCAGAAAAATTGACAAGGGACCCCAGCAGGGTTGTTGTACAACAGAGGGCAAGAAGTTCTTTTCGCATGGATGGGAATTGCAAAGACTTGTACGCCAGAATTTCTGTGATTCTTTTGATCGTGACTATGGTAGCGTTTTGAAGTCGTGGTCAGAAACATTAGTAACAAACCTGTTAAGAATGATTGAATTGGGCGCGCTGGTTTGTGTGCAACTTGGTTGGACGAGAGGAGCTGAGTGGAATTTGGCATTTAGGAAGACGGGGTGTCAGAATGAATGGAGCAAGAGCCACAGACTTGAGGGAGGAATGACCTGGATGAGGGATTAGCACTGTTGATGGGGACCAAATTATCAGCTGCTGTTGAAACATAGAGCCGTCCCTGTGTCAGGGATTCGACTGAGACGTGCTGCTTGACGTCTCAGTATCGGAATAGTACGAAAGCGACACCCATTTTGGCAAGCATTCCGACGAGATGAGCATCAGCTTGTGAGAGTTGTGCTGTTGGAACCATTATCGAGCGAGCACTTCGCCTGAAGTTGCCCGTGGTTCCCGTGACAAAGAAGTATGGTACATATGTGTGTATCATATCGTCAGCTAAAAACGCCCTCACGAGCCAGATAGTTCCCTATGCGAACTGAGCGATACATTGTTAGCCTTCACGGAGCGGTTATTAATACATCTCTGGACATTGGTAAAGGGTTACATAGATGACCGATTGTAAGAATAGTCGGGAATGCACCGCTTTTTCTACCACTAGCGGCAAATTAACCAGTTCAAAGGTGCTGAGTTTTCTAGGGATCCTGCAGTTTCAGCTTTAGGTCCAGCATATGTGAGTGGTCTTCCCAGAGGTAGGATCGTCATATATCGATGATATACTGTCAATGACGCGATTTTCGATCCCACTGATCTCTTGACAGGTGTTTGAGAAAATTGGGACGAGGCTGGTGTCAAGTTGAAGCCCAGCAAGTGCCACTGGTTCAGGAGCGAGGTCCCTTACCTTGGACATTTCGTGGGGGTTGACGGATTGAAGAAGGACCTTCAGTACACACAGAAGGTTTTGGCATACCCAAGGCCCGAGACGGTGTGGCAGATTCGCGAATTTTTGGGTTTGGTTAATTTCCAACGTAAGTTTTATACCACAGTGTTCCGCTATGACTGGGAGTAATGGGAGCCTGCAGGTTGAATGAACAGAGGAAATGGAAACTTCTTTTCAGAAATTGAAGAAGATGGCGCGTGATGTGAGCTTGGCTTTTCCGGATTACTCCCCAGGAGCTGAGAAACTTGAGTTGTCAGTAGATGCTTCGGGCACAGGCACGGGCGCGGGGGCTTGCCTTATTCACAGGCAGCAATGGGGAGGAGCGGTTGATAGCGTTTTCGTCTATGACCTTTTCAACGGTGCAGAGGGGTTATTCTACCATCGAATGTGAGTTGGCTGGACTGCGACGGGGGTCAAGAACTTGAGAGCATTCCTATATGGTCGCCAGTTTATCCTTTTTACTGACCACCGTCCATTGTTGTTCCTCCACGCTATGAAGATGAGTGACAGCCGGTTGGCAAGGACATTGGATGACCTGGCCGAATTTGACTTCGAGATTAGATATTGACCTGAGAGAGAACATACTAGCTGACGCACTTTCTCGGGTCCCCGCGGAATTGTCTGTCGAGGAGGAACCAGCGGAGGACGAACTCCCAAGGGATTGGAGGTGGTGGAAAAAGTGGACGGCGGAGGCGATTCCCTGTTCAACAGCTTGTTGATTGTTCTCAAGGAAAAGTGGGTAAATCGCAGGGAATGGGAACTTATCACTGATGCTCTGTTGTTACTCAAAAGGTTAGTTTTGCAGTTGATGGATAACCCGCAGCGTTATCGGATTTCCTTTGAAGGTAAAAAGAGGACACAGTTCATGGCAATGATGCAGAAGGGGACTTTTCCTATCATGAATGTATTGCTCGCCGCGAGTGACATGTATAAGATCCGCATTTGGGTTCATTACGGTGCTAATGCGCCCATTGTGTATGTGATGGATTCTTCCATTGAGGATGGGGGGCCTGTCACGATTGCATCTCCAGAGTATAGAAGGGGGTGGCGTGGTCGGCCTAGGCAAAATACCTTGTAAAATTTTTTTTGCTGTCTTATTTGAATTTGTTCACAAATTTTTGTTCTTTCATGGCTGGGTTGACTTTGTCTTTAACCGTTTATTTGTTGTTTGTTTTGAAACCTGGAATTTTTTTTTTCTCTTCTTCCGTAAACCCATTTTTCTGTTCTCTGTTGGCTTTACTTATGTATATCCTTGATTTGGCTTCATCTTCAACCGTTTTTGTTTTGTTATTTGAAACTGAAATTCGTTTTTTGTTTGTAAACCTTTCTCCGCCCTTGCTGGATTTACCTGTGAGTATCTTTCACATGTGTCACTTCGTGTCTGGGGTTTGTTTTTTTGTTCGGTTTTTTCTCTTGTTCTCTCTTTCTTTAGACCCGTTCTTTGCTGTGGCTTTGCCCGTATGTATCCCTTACACATGTTGCTTTTCCTTCACCCTTTGTTTTTTGACCGCCATTTGAACTAGCCATTTTTTGTCCACCTCCCCTTCAACTTGTGCCAGTCCTGAGACAAGGGTTGATGCGCGCAATTAATGCGTCGACCCCGGCAGAAGAGCAGACCAGGAATGGGGGAAGGTTGAGGGAACCAGAGGAGGGGATCAGGATCCTTAATGATGACTTGCCCATGGAGCGCAAGAATGGCTGAAGAGCGATTATTGAGCTTTTTGATTAAGAGAGCGCTGGGAAGTGACAATTCTAGCGTTCCTGCCGGGGGCTAGTGCTCTAACTCCTGAGTTGGTGGATATCCTGGTTACCGTTGATGACTTCTGGGAGTTTGTGGAGCAGACATCAAGGGATTCTTGATTCGCAAGAAGATGAAGGGAGGATGGATCACCGCGCAATGATGTAGTAAATGAGGAATTTGGCTTCCTTTTCTACACATTGATATATTATTTATTTATTATTTAAAAAGAAAAAATTTGCTGTATACATATTAATTACCTATAAAAAAATTAATTTTTTTTAGTATATATATATATATATATATATATATTATTATATATATATATATATATATAATATATATTATATATATAATATAGCAAAAAAATAATAATATGAACATATTGGTTAAAAAAAAAAAAAAAAAAAAAAAATAACTATTTTTGACATTGTATATTTTGTTTTGAACAGAGGCTTTCCGCGCGGTTCAATTGATCGTAACTTTATATCAGTACTGTGATAGTATTGAGGATGTTTAGAGAGAACGTAAGTAATGTATATATAGTTGTGATTTTAATAGAGGGTCTAACTCTATGTAGAGAGGTTGTAATCTGGTGGAATTAAGTACCTCAGTGTTCTAGTGTATATATGTATTATATAATATATTTATTATTTAATTATTAATTAACTTATATTGATAGTTATTAATTATTATTATTATTCATAACTATACGAATTGCATTAACAGTTATATATGAGATTAATTGTATCGCCTTTCACCGATTACTTCATTATATTGATATATATCAGTAATTATTATTATATGTATATTTATTTCGATTAGATAGAGTCACATGAATGCTTCAACTTGTGAATATTGTCAATTATCTTGATAGTAGCGTTATCATTAATTTGAAAATAAAAATAGAGCAATCGGGTTGAAAGACCCACTATAGATTGCAATGTTCAATTTGACGAAGATTGTGTAAGATCAAAGATATTATGCAAGTTGTATTATGTTAATATGTACGCGCGTGTCAGATCAGTTTATAGTTATAGTGTATAGGTTAGAATGCGATAGTGTTTAGGGTGAAATGTGGACTGCCTAAATGAAAAAATGTAATGCAAAACTGAATGATTTTATGTGTACGCGTGAGCCTTCATTGTATTAAATATAAACCGGCTTTGCCAGCTTTTTTTTTTTATTATTTGCTTCCCTGTTTAGTTAGATCATAGGTGGCAAATAAGCCTCTGGCCATATTCCATTACGTCCCCCCGCGGTTAGTTTCCCTAGAGTGAATCACTGCTTATTGTTTCAAAAAAGCGGAAAAGCAGTCTCATTGTCCTCGTGTGTGAGGGACTGACGTGTGGGCCTGCGGATGTAGATGATCTACCGTTTGTATATGGAGTGGTGGCTACTGTGCTTCGCTTCAGTAGATTGACGTTCAAATTCTTCCAAGTGCTGTGAGCGCCAATTATTTCTGTGTATGCTATTACCTGTGAGAAAATATAACTAACTGCGTGGACTCTTTTTACTTGTCCACCAGCTCGCCTAATGTGTGTTTGTTTCATGTCCACATCGTGTTAGCTAGTTAGTTCTTTCTCCTTATTCTTCTTACTGCCTTCGTCTTACTGTGTAGTCATGGGAAGTAGTGTTAGCGTCAGTATACACCACAACCTCTTTCCCGCTTTCTTCCCTTTTTCTGGGTAACATGCTGTGCTTTGTTTTTTTCCTTCTACTGATTGGCTTCATGTGACTTTTTAATGACACATGGTGGTGTGCGGTTGCAGACTAAGTGTGGTGATAACAGTGTCGTAATAGTCCCCTCGGCCAGATCAGGCTCGCAGTGATTCAACGATATAGTTTAATATTGAACTCTAAAACCCAGCGATAGTTGCACGGATGCGAGTGTATTTAACCCTGGTAGTTATCTCATCCTTACTTTAGAGAACAAAAAAGTGGTATGAGCTTTGAATCCCGTCCGCCTCGTCACTTCACGCTGTCATTTACTTGAAGGCTGGATGCTGTTTGAAGTGGTTGCCTTGTCGGATTCGCCACACTACTTTAAGTGTTGGTGGTATGCTTCTGAAATGGAATCAAAAGTATGGTATTGACTATAGTGAAGCGTGTGTAAGAATAAATGGTGTGTCAAAGGTGATTGTTTAATATTTGAATAGCGGAATGAGGCACGGATGGTATGTATCAATTGGTTATTCAATTGTTATCTAGTAATTTATTGGGAATTATTGTTTTGGGATGTGGGTTTTTTGCTTACTAATTTGGACAAAATGATAGTAGGATAGAGATGGTTAGTACAGAATGATGGGTGTTATAGAATGATGAGTGATAATGGCATGTGAAGTGGAGTCGTGGCTCTATGCACTTATTAGTATGCGGAATGATTTGGTTTATGTGTGGTGAATCTAGAAGTGAGTTGAGAGTGCGATTAGGGTAGAGTGAGAAGAGATGTGGCAGGGTTTGGTAAAATGTCATAGTGAGAACATGTTGTGTTAGAAATGAGGGATTATTTGAAAGTAAATCGATGAGTGAAGTTAAGGTCTTGGTTGTAAGTGAGGACACAGCTCGCTCTCTCTCGGTTTTTGGGTTGTTTGAAGCTGTGAGTTAGTTGGGTGGCAGCTGAGAAGTTGTGTGAGTTTATGTGAATATTTAGATCGTAGTTTATGTGTGTGTGGATGAAAGAAGAGACGGGATTCATGATGCATGTGAAGCTGTCAGAATAGGAAATTATGTGCAATGGCACGAAGGTTTGTTTTGGATTGCGTTAAATCGTTGCGTGGACGTAAGGACTTAAGTTGTTGCAGGTGCTAGAGTATTAATGAGAGTATGTTGTTACGCTGTAGTTAGAATGCAGATATATAGTAGGAGACATGGTCTAGAAGTAATAACAGGACATATAGATCATAAGAGTCAATGTGTTCGAATAAAAATTGGACAATATACAATAGGGGCATGTATATTAGGATGTGATAAATTAGATATTAAATGATTAAAAAAATGAAGGGAAATGAAAACATATTATAGAAGATATATAGATAGTATGAAATTAGAAGGTGTAATGAGAGATAAATGTAAAACAGATACGTATAAGATGAGATTTGGTCAATTATGATTTGATCAAGGAATATTGTGTATGTACAGTCGGGTAAAGCTCTGGGTAACAGATGAGAAGTTATTAGTGGTTGTTGGATGGGAGCAGTTCTAAGAGCGATAGGAAGTTAAGCCGACGAAGGAGAAAAAGTGGATTGGTCAGTGAAAGAGAGCAGAAAGTTTAATAGCGATTGCTAAAGAGAGTTCATTAAGTGATTAGTTAAAATGGACAAATCTAGGCGCGTAGTTAGAACAGGTGAGAAGAATTGATAAAATGATTGGAATGTAACTTATGTTTAGAGTATGATGTGGCTGATGAAGAAAGTTATGGTAGATCGATGAGAATTATAAAGCAGCTCGTAAATAACAAAATAGGTCATTGTATATAGCAAAGGACTAACCCCCCCCCTTTTTGTTAAGATATGATGACAGGGTCACCCTCGCCTATGTTAGCGGACTGTTTCTATATAGTGTGGTGTGTATTAGGAATCGACCAGCTGAGGAGACCATAGAAAAGATAATGGATTGATTCAGTGATATGAAATTTCTGAATGTGAGAGAGGGGGGGTAGTGAGCCTCGATATATATGTGAGGCGATGATAGTGAGTTCATTAGAAAGCGTGAATGAGCTGGAGTTTATATGAAGGTTAAAGCAGTAAAACAATTAGAGGAGTTAACGGTAAAACAGATATTAATAGAAATCAAAGGCATACTTTATGTGCTACGACCACGGTAGGGTTTTATGGCGCTGGCGCCAGCGGATAAAACCTATGACATTGACGATATGCCATAGTGGTAGTACCTCCGTCGCTTATTTTCCGATGTTAGCGTCATAGGTCGCATTTTTGAACTGTTGACTCAGAGTTCTCACTAAATAGGTCATATATGAGGGTAATGTGGTAAAGTACTAGCTATCTATGTAGTCCACGACATTGTGTAATAATCGTACTATATATTCTTTTCACGTATGTCATGATCACGATCACCTACTCCCAGTTAATGTGAAGGAGGAGGTAAGAGACAGAGCGAGAAAATATTATCATCATAGATAATAAAATAATACATAATAGATATATATAAGCTAATAAGTCATTTTTACTAGGATCTAGCCTCTAGAGTGTTAGTTTCACACCCTCTATTGATTTATTAAACTTGATATTTATATACTATTGCTCATATTAAATGTATTTCTAGTATAAAGTATAATATAAATGAAAATATGTGTATTTAAATCTTATCATAATGGCTAAAATGATACCCATAGTAAGATAACCAATATATATTTTGTATCGTATATATATACTATATATAGTATATAGTATAATCTATATATTATATGTGATTTATTATAATAGTAATAAGTTGTTAAATGGAAGTAGATTGTATGTGTACTTTGGTGATAGGAAAGGTGCAAAGGAGGTTATATGGTGATTGGTATTATATGGATATAATATGTTATAAGTATTATGATATAACTTATAAGTGTGAACATCATAATTAAAATTTGTACCAACACTTCGATACGACTATACAAACATTTGGTATTGTATGTTAGCACTCCCCATGACAAGTTTAAAGGATTAAATTACAAAACATACATGTATTATATATTAAAGAATAACAATTCGCAAAATGTTCCAGAGATAGTGGATGACCGCTCCAATTGTCCATAGACAGCTGGAGTAACAATGAACCAATATGGGAGTTGCTCTGTGCGATGAACGACAATTGAACAGTTCCTTTGGAACTGTCGCGACATATGTCTTTCGATTTTTCATTTCAATAGCAGGGGTTATCCGTTCTGCGGTTGCTTGAGGCGTAGAGAACTCTGGGGGTGAGCTGTGAGGTGCATGCCCCATGCGGAAAAAAACTACGCGAATATAGAGCGTTGTAGAAGTACAATGAGGCCGAAAATCGCACTCAAGGGTACGTTCCCATAAACACTGTAGTGCCCTCTCTGGAAGGTGTCCGATTGGGTTTGTGGGAGCAAAAGATGCGTTATGACACGAGGTGAGCCCTTTTACAGAGAGCGGCGTATGGGGCGTAGTGGGGAGTGCATTCATATCTCTCAAAGTAATACTACGATCACGTTAATCATCGAACATCTTTGGTCAATGTCGCTGGGAGCCGACTCGATCCTGCAGCCAAGGCTTAAGGTGGAGGGTGAGGCCTCTCCCAATCGTCTTGCTCCGGTTAATAGGAAGAATATGAAGTGGCTAGGGCTGTATGATGAGTCCCAAGTGTTGAGTAAATCCCACACCACACAGTTAGTTTACCCTTAGTTAAATTTCAATTGGTGTTTAGCTTTTGACATGGGAGATATACACCACCCAGTAGTATATTATGGCTGTAAATATGGATTTCGAGCTCTGTAGTATTGAAATGGTACGCATCATCGCATACCAGGGATTTTATGAGATGCTATGGTGTGGAACCTAGCTCTTCTGCACATTTTAGACCAGGTACAGTATCACAAAATGAAGTCTTGCGCTGGGTACCGATCGTCTTCATTTGAGAGTACAGGGGACGTAGCTCTCTGGTATGTAGGCATTTCCGAAGGCGTAGACGCTTCCAGAATGGGCGTTCATAAATGGACAGCTTATCTTTTATGATAGGTAGTCTACCGTATGCCGTTTGTCGTTAAAGATTTCTGTGATATAGAATCGGATGCAGGGGTTTCGATGTATCTAGCATCTCCTTTATGAGGAGTTGTGATGG
>JABUQX010136400.1:0-15000 GCA_015478945.1 Trachelipus rathkii | reverse complement strand
GAATTCGTATCCAGATTCAGCAAAATAGACTCGAAAGCTAAGACGAAGCATTTCACAAGCAAAATGTAAAGTAGAAATGAAATCTGTTGCAGAATGAAGGGTCCGAGTCATCGGCATAAGAGCGAATAGAGTTAGATGTCTAGTAGCAGATCCATACTGAAACGTAGGAATCAAGTAAGAGATAAGACAATGAACCATGGAGAACACTACGAATTGACAGGAAAAACAGTTCGCCCCATCAACAACAGTCGACGGGAGCGATTGAAAGAACTAAACATAAGTAAGCAAGATGAAAGGAAATCCAAAGGGAGGGGCTAGATCAGCGGACGATTGCCATACCCGTCATAATCTTTGGATATATGTCAATCCCACCACGTTAAGTTCTTTCCCCGTAGTTCTAAGTGGGAAAACCATAAATCCAGTAAAACAGAAAGTATATCGCCATATTCTCGAGCGCCTGAAAATCCGTTGGCGATTGGATAGATGTGAATGAAGATTCCAGATTATCTAGAAATGAGATCAGTTATGCAATATCTTCAAAAACTTAAGAGAATACTAATGTAGAGTATAGGCATAGTTAAAAGGATCAGAATTCTTCCCTTGTTTTCCAATACCTTTCAATTTGAGGCATCAAGCCTCAGGAAATTGTACTGTTGAACATAGAAATATAGTTGAACGATGGGTGGGTCATCATGGAACACAGCTCGCTCAATAACTCTGGGAGAGACACGACCATCCGGGCCACCCGCCTTCCTAAAGTCATAATTTCATGGATTTTCAGGAGACCATGCACGCCGATGCAAAATGAATTAACAGAAATGAGATTAGGTACTGAAGAGAAGGAGAGAAGAGGAATGCCAGAATCGTCCAGGTTATTAGAGAAATATGAGCCGAAAGATTGGCCTTTTAGCGTGGAAATTGCAACAGAACCATTCATATCGAATAGCAGGAGGAAGCAGAGTACAGAAGTTGTTAGAGAGTTTTTTGGCAAGAAAAGATTTTCATAGGAGACCTAATATATATATAGATATATATATAATATATATATTATATATATAATATTATATTGATAATATAATATATATATATATATATAATATATTAATATTATATATATATATAATAGGTATTCATATTATATATACCGTTTAGATTTCGTCATTTTGCTTACGTCGTCAAGAATGTTTGAATTTCTCACTGCATCTTACTTTGGCATAACCGTAATTTTTTCATCATGTTTTAATTTTCTTATACCGGTTGTTCCTTTTTTTCAATGGAACATAAGTATTGCATAGACGTTTAATCCATTAATTCATTTCTGCTGAGCGTTAAATGCTATACGAAACAATTCCAAATTCATGCATGTTTTCATTTTTGCACTTTATGCTTAAGAAAGATTAAGAAGGCTGAGTTTTCGATTCGTTTGTCACATTTAGGACCAAAATCGCAAAAATGCTGAATTTAGGACGTTGCTTACTCAAAAATTATAAACAAACAATTATGGCGGAGCGTCGGTAGGACCCTTTGAATGTGAGAATCTTTCATCAATAAAAGTGCTCTATAATATAATTCTTAAAAATATAAAACTCATCACAATAGTAGATAATATTTCTTAATCAAAGCGATCTTTCATGTTTGTGTATTCTGATTATTCCAGTTTGATGGGATCCATTCATCAGGACAGCTATTCCAATTTGTTGGGGTAAACAGAAGTAAAACTCGTAAGAACATCCGGGTCGTTTTGCCAGAATTCTGCTAAAACTGTTAACATATTCTTACGCGCGTAAGGCCCCCACATTGTATAAAGCAGAAAACATCTAGTCAATAGATTCAGGATATATCGAACAACATTGTGGAATTATGCTCTTAAAATTCAAAATTTTCACGCCTGTGTTGAAAACCATGCTACATTTTCCTACGTCGAAATCATAGGAACGTGGATTTGTGTTTAATTTTATCACTAATTTTTATTTTAATTTCATTACTTTTTTAATGCATTTGTGATAATAAAATAATTCAATATAAAATTGTTAGCCAATTGATTAACTATTTTGAATGAGTTTATCGATTTGGATAATTTTAATTGTAAATTTCAATTTTATTAAATGAACCATTCAAAATTCAAACAGGCCTACCACCCACTCATGTTTGTTTACATTTTTTCTAAATGAGCTAAATTCAGCAACAAGGGAAATAGCACCTTACAGAAATTAAGAATTCTACGTTTGGAGGCATATTTTACGATTTTAAATAAGTTGACAAAATCGAATGCAATACTCGAGATTCTTACGTTTCGTAAGCAAAAAGCAAAAAAACGAAAAAAAGGCTTACAGAGAGAGAGAGAATAGACCCGGTTTTCCAATACCAAAACTCGAGACAATATCCTGTTACAACTCGAGAAAATCTTACTTTTTTATTGCTCAAGCTAGATATTTTAACTGATTTTCTAACTTTGAAAGTCCCGTAGGAACTTTATTATAGTATATTCTATTTTACTTAATAAATTTATGATCCGCTTATCAAATATTGTTACAGATACTAAGAGCTCATATGAATATACCCAAAATGCCAATACTTCTAGAAGACTCCACTTTTAACAGACAAGTGTTGAGTTAATGTGTAAAGATGTAGCGGAATTTGAAAGTTATGGTCCGGCGAACTTTTCCACAGTTCCTAGAATATGATATATATATATATATATACTAACGAAAGTGGAAATGAGGTTTAGGAGCACATTTGTATTATTAAAAAAGATGTAATAAATTTCTGGAAGAATTTCAGATCATTATAAAAAATTTAAGAATATTATTAGAATATATACACTGCATTAAGAAATATATTTAATATATATATATATATATTAATATATACTAAAATTTGACTTATATTCTAAATAATTATGTTACCGTGAACACTACAAGTAGAAATACAAGTCATGATACCACACTTACACTCTACTTTATACTATGTTAACAATCGACTTATATTTGTTCCTATCTTCCGTTTTGAGTTTTCAAAATATAAATATATTAGGATCGAAACGAGGGGTACAGGATAGTGAATTAGCGTGGATATGACTTACGAACGACACCGAGAATATACACTCGTCTCTTAAACCGAATAATAATACACTGGTCAATTTATATAGTACCGGCCCAATTCAAATACCCACCAAACCCCCTTCCTCGTAGCTTCTAGTGACAATTCAGCCCAAGATTATAGATCCCCAAAGAATAATCCGGTCTAAATCCAAGCGTCAATAGTACTATTAGTAAGATAAAAATAATCAATCCTCCAAAATGTCAATAGCAATTGATACCGAGTGCAGAGTGAAAAATATAATGAAGATTGATCCAACTAACAAAAATAAATTCAATGTATTATTATACAGTGTATTATGCTACAATCAATTTCGATAAATCCACACTACTACTTTTTACATTAAAATCGATATTGTACTTTCCTTATATAATTCTCAAGAGAATACTTAATTATTCTATCTAAGAGAGAACTAAATCAATATATGTGAAGCACTCTCCGGTGTGTGTAAACAACAGATTAGTCTCTTCAAATACTAAGTCTTCTCACCTAGCAAAAATGCGGAGCTTTTTTTTAACTTTGTTAAATGAAAATTATTGTTTACTTTTTGATATCATATACTTATTTGTTTTTTGATACCATACAATTATATCATTTCTGGAAGATAAATTTTTGTTTCATCAAAAGGAAGTTGCCAACATATCATATGGCCAACATTTGTTAATGCTCTAACTCGCGAACCTTTCGACTATACTCCACCGCCAGATAAAAAAATATTTATAGGGTGTTAAGAAATTAGGACCTTACAAGGAACTTATATATAGTATTCTTCTTAGTGATTCTATGCATAACCATTATTAATCTATTTGACCAATTTTTCTCCTATTGGTTTCCCATTACGTTTATTGGAGCTGAAGATTGTAGTATTATCACTATATAATCAAAGTCAGAAGTGGAATTCAGAGTTAAAAATTCAATAGTAAAAAAATGAAATTTATATGGAAAGTACCACAATATGGATGAGCAATCAAACATCCAAGGCGAAGTGGCAAATTTGTGGGATCACTTCACGAAGGGTGAAGTACTTGCTCCCCCCACCACGTATTTAATTTGTAAGCTTAATAAAAAATTAATGATTATTGCAAAATTTAATAACATTACTGGTTCTTATTTTTCTTGTACTATTTGTGATCAATACTTTAGTGGCGCTAGTATATAGTAAATGATGAGAAGCGTAATATAGACGATAGTATATTGACGAAATATCTTAGTTAAAGATGGTGGGGCACCTCAGTTACTACATCCTCACAACCCCAATGTGTCGTCCAGATCCTTCTCAAGGTCTCTCCGTGTCGAAAGACTCGCTACGTAAATTGCAGGATTCAATTTATCCTCAACTTATAGATACAAACATTCTACTTTTCGAGAATTTACATTATTATTTTGTTGCGTGTGTTCAGGTAATGAAAACCCCCCACTATAGCCTTTAACTAGAGACATTCTGGATTTTCAGGCAAAAAGAAAAATTCCATGAAGAGAGTGTACTTTAGCGGGATAAAGCAATAGCAGCTAGACACGAAGTTTGACTCATACTGATATATCGCCAACGTCTCACGCGCACACGACTCAGTTATCGTTCCCCGTATTTAATCGCGCCCTGTATCCTGGGATGAATTGAATAGAAAGATAAAGCATTACAGTTAAAAAATAGTGACGATGAAGGAATCATATAATAGATTCCTCTTATTTTCGTATAAGACGCTGAACAATGTATGGGATTAGTTATTAGTATAGATGCCAGCGTATTCTTATAATGTGATGAAGTCTTAATTTGCTCAAATACAATACTATTAGTGATCAAAATTAAGAGGAGTATATTCATAGCTCTTTTACTCGCACTCTTTCAATAATTTCTCAGTGAAGGAATGACTCAACAATTCAATAATAAAGAGGAGTACTCTCCTAATAAAGTTAGTAAGTAATTTATAAGTTTTCAGCCATTTCTATTTTATATGGATAAAGTTATTATTTTTAATTTACTATATAATCTATCGTGCAGCTTCGCATGTTCTCTCACGCATTAAGAGTTCCTTTCCAGGTGGTAACTGGCAATCGTAAGGTTCAAAAAATATTGAAGTAGCGAACTTATACTTTTACTACTAAATAAAACCTAATATTGAGAAAATAGAATTTCTTTGTTACAATTCTTACTATGCGGGTCATGTGTTATTTCGACAAGAAGAACTAAGGAATTCAGAGAGAGAAAAAACCGATTAGATCGGATGCTTTAGAGTGACTCACTCAAATATATAGTAATATAAAAATCATAAAATGATATGATACACTCCGCTAGTCGTTCCTCAAAGTATGCTTTTGTAATATTATACAACTAGCTTAACTCTATAGGAAAATACGACCCTAGTTTTCCTGTAGTAACTGTGCATATATTCAAAATACTTAGCGAGAGAACTTTACGATAAGACAAATAATTCGCCACATGAACTAAAAAATTAAAAAATAAACAGATAATATATATCTAAGTTACAGTTAAAATATAGTAAAAGCAACAATAATTAAACTTGACTATAGTTTAGTATTTAAAAGGCTCATTACACGTTCTTCCGGTCTAGGGTAGCAAAACCAAACAAATAGGAGTTACATTTCTTTCTTAGAACTACAGCTTCTCATCATTGAGTCGATGATTGGTGTTGTTTTGAATGTGTGTGGAGTATAATCTGGTTGTTGTGATCGCTCCATGGATTTGGTCTTCGAGGCTAATATGGTCGCTATTATCTCAATAATCTGAAAGAAAATATATTGGAAGGGAGACTGCAAGAATTGAGACATGTTATCGCAATTCACAATTAGCCGAAAAGTTGCTTGGGCGGAACGAACCACTTTTAACGACTCTACTTAATGGAATTATTGAATACCTTGTTTGTGTATAATTTCTACACATTTCATCTTATTTCTTCTTTCATTTGTTATATGGTGAGATAATTACTGCTCTCTATTTTGGTATCTCATTATATTGTTAATTTCTTTACTTTCATTTCCTCCTATTAAAAAAACAAAAAATGTGATGTAATGGATTTCAAAATGTATTCATTTATATTAGCTTAAAATAAACATTAACTTTAATATTTTATATTACAATACATTGGTAACATCCTATCTGGAGAGAGCGGGAGAGCTCTGTAGGTGAAGTCATAAGAATTGATGGATAATCCAGCATATAGAGATATGACAAGGAATTTTAATTTCGTGATCAACATAACCATATACCAAAATATTCTGGGATAATATAGAAATTAATACTTATATGAATGCGAAAGAAAACATGTATAAGTACTACCGCGTTATAAATTTTACAATATGTCAATACTATAAAGTAGATATATTAACTTGCAATGATCGTTATGTATTTAGTGATGTAGTATGTCACAAAGTGAGTTGCATTTTTAATCACGGTTGTTAATCAGTATTATCCAGAAATACTTATGTATGTAATATACATTTACATACTATATTTTCTATTTTCCATATTATTGATAAACGATAATATAGATATTTATATATATTAACTGGTTACTAATAGCTCTAGTAAGTGCTCAGGACATTGTAAAATATTAACATAGTAGCTACTATATAGTGATATTAAGTGGATAGCCTATAGGAAAATAGTTGTCCCACAAAAAACGTGTATTTTTTATTAACCTAATGTATACATAAATGAGTGGTTGGTTGTCCAATTGTTAAACCACATTTCTTGTTTAGTGTTTGGAGCTTCTGTTTTATCATCACAATTTTTTTTCTATAATATTTCGGTACTTGTTGTAGAGAAAGCAAGTCCAATAAGTGTCGTTCAGCTGTTGCCTTGGGTGAGTGCTTAAAATGTCCTAGTATTTTGCGATAGATGGTTTCTAGTGCAATGAGTTAATCTTAGACTGCTCAGAATAAATGAAAGCTATCTCTCTCACTTGATTCATTAAAACGATCGGCAAACTAAATATAAAAGTAGCCTACAAAAATAACATTTTGCCACAAGGATGTAAATATTTGGAATTGTTAAGTGCGAACAAGAAGAGACTCAGTCCATCTATTGCTACGTGTCAGTTTCAGCGAGAACCTATGCTTATTGATGCTCATTTACGAAACTTCAATGATACCAGACCATTGCTCTTTTTACTAACTTCATTTGCGTTACTGCAAAAGTATGTCCTTGTTGAATAAGGTTACACAGAAGGTTTCTCATGTGTATAATCTTGCATACACTTTATCAGGCACAATTAAGCACCCGTTCTGGTGATCTATTAGAAGAAAATTGACTATATTGTGACGATACTTGTAAAATGATACCGTTTACTCTCCTAATGCTGATTATTAAAATACGACTCACATTGAAAGAGATTGGAAAGACGACATGAATAGCAAACAGCTATGGGGTCTGCCCTCAGTATAGCTGAGTGTTTACAACGTCGGTGGGTAGAGTATGTTTAGTGGTCTGGTATTTCTCATGGAATTCTAGTTCAATTATCTCCGTAACAGCCATCGGACATATTAATTATCGAAGATAAATTAATTCTCAGTTCAGTACAGACTGCTCTTACACAGTTTTCTTCTAAATACCTACCACGCGGAATAGATTCTCATATAGAATTTGATATCATTCTCTGCGGTCTAAGTGTCTTCAGTGTATTAGTTTAACTTTCCAGAACATGCTCGAACTTAGAAGGATTTCTCATCTATATAAGATCACGGCCACATGTATAATACACAGTTTAATAAATTCTGGCATCTATTTTCTATATGTAAATAAGGCATTAGGTATGAATACCTAAAATAGTTTCCCAACATAGATTCACCCATTGCTAATGCTTCATTTCGTCGACAGCCCCGCCTCCATGAATTACAGCATGTAATATGCTAGATTAGCCAAAAAACTCAGAGAATAATAAAGAATATAGTTCATGTTTCTATTAGTACTAGTTAGATCATATAATGCATTATAATTTATTAGTGATTACTACCTATATAGATATATATTAAATCTAAGTCAAAAATAGTATTAAGGTATGACGCTTTTTCAAGTTGTAGTAAAATATTTATATTCACTAGTCATTTTGTGTTAGTAAATTACCTTTAAAAATAATAGGTACTTAACGAGTAAACAAGTATAAGTAAGTTTAGAATTCATTTAGTAAATATGGGTTTACTCGAATTAATCAGGGATATTTAGTATAACTACACATTTACACTATACCTTTAAATAACCACATAGTTATAATTAGTATCATTAGTTTTAAACGCCCAGCAAATCTATTTATTCCTTATCTCTATAATAGATAATCTATCAATTAAAGATAAGCTATTAAATAGATACCCATTCCTTGATCATACAGGCCATGCTATTATTACTAAATTTGATATCAAAGCTATATAGCTCGTAAGTTTGGAGAATTCCCCAGAGAGAAAAATGATCTATAATATGTGAGTAATAGTATCAATTAAAAATTAAATAGTATAGTAGTGTATTATACTAAATTACTACCGAGATATAATATATATAAGTATAGTCACAAAGCTAGACGGCAATTACCTGTTCAAGAGGTAACCGGCAACTTCTCAAATAATGCGGTGTCCGTATGCCCCTCACCAAAATAAATTGATGGTATTGCAATTGACATTAATTTGAAAAATGTTGTGAATTGCATGGATTGCGAATGCCATATATCATTCCGCATGAATGAGAGTTAAAAGGATACCATAAAAGTATATGATATAGTTATTCTAATTAGCGAAAAAAACTTAGGCAAAAATATGAACGTCCATTTCGTATATGCACACAAAATCATTTATAATCACTCAGAAGAATGTTTTTTTTTTTTTGTTTACTCATGTCTTTCTGCTTCATCAACATATCATGTTGTGAAGGAAGAAGCATAATACTTTATAACTTCTGAGTGTAAAATGTATATCCAAATTATACTACTACATTTTAATAATGGATTGTGTTTACTATTAAGCGGACCACCCCGGAGATACCTTATCAGAGTATTTCATCACAATGATTATTTAGTTCTACGATGGTAGACTCGCGTGCAAAAGATACCAGGGAGAAGTAGTAAATATAATCACAACATGATTGACCATTTATTAGAGACAGTTACATGAGTATAAAGTTGCAGTCCTAAGATCCACATTTGCATTTTTACATTCAGATTGGATTTTGCCACGGAAAGTTATTAGACCATCAAGTTTTCTAAATATCCTCACTCTAAGAGCGAAAAAGGGGGCAAAATAAACTCATAGATAGATAAACATATCTGAGTTTTGTTTAGATATGTGACATTATAAATAGATTTCCTAGTAGATCATGTTGACCACGGGGTAAGACAAAATTAGTACTGGACAAAATAAAAATAATGCTTTAAACATAGTTAAAATTAAATCTGTCTGTAGTGGCAACAGGTAACTTACTATTAGAAAACTTCAAGCATTTCTTAAACGTGAGAGATACAAACAAAGGTGTTAATGCGGAGTTTGTCGGACGTATAAATTCTGCCTCAATCAGATTAAATTCATGCAATATGAACATTTAGTAGTGTGATTGATGTCTCATTATAATAGAGAGTGGATCAGCAAATGAATATAATGTTGAACCACATATAGTATGAAGATGTTTATATAATAATGATATATATAAGTGCCATTGGTAGGATGATTTACTACCTAATTAACATTCTTCCCAAAGTAGTATATCTATCCCATCCAACCTTTAGGAGAACTTCACCTCACAGAAGTTTATTAGAGATAATATATCTGTATGTATGTACATCAAATAGAGATTAAGATGAGAATTATACAAAGGTATATAACTATAACTATTGATTTCACAATCGACACAACCACATTCACTCGAATTACATAAACAAAGATAGTTAATAACTAAATACTTTTTGATAGACATATAAAAGGAAGACCAGTGTAGGATAGAAAGGGAAATGATTAGAAATATAAAGGAGAGAGTTATATTATAATCTAAGGTGATAGCCTATTCGAAGGTTTTTAGATAATATATTAGACCAAGGTCTATTATTGAATGAAGCTGTGATAGATAGTTGATATGATGTCTGTGAACGCCTAATATTTAGTAGATTTTATATCTCTCAGTGACTAATGTAACAATCAGTATAATGGAAGGTGCAATCAGAATACCAGAGATCTTGTTATCATACATCAGTATCACCAGTGTATCTAGAGAGCATTTATATACTATCCAAACAGCCAAATATTGATTAAATTATTATGATTGAGTATTATAAGAGTACGAGATAACGTATATATACCCGAAGCTATAACTAAAAGAGAGCATCAACTAAAGGATGGATATAAGATAAGGAGTACTAATGTATATATATATAATATATATATATATATATAATATATATTATATATATACTTATATATATATAATATATATTATAGATAATAATATAATATATATATAATATATATATATATATATTATATATATATATATTATATATATAATAATATATATATTATATATATATATATATATATATATATATATATATATATATAATATAATATATATATATATATATATATATAATATAATATATATATATATATATATATACAAGGAAGAACCTACTAGGGAAGTAATTATCCGGTTATCCGGCCGGATAACAATAATATCCGGCCGGATACCGGATAGTCAAAAAACTTGGCCGGATAGCCCGGATAGGATAGTTGCCGGATATCCGCCCCCCCTAATATATATACTATATATTATATAATATGATATAATATATATATATATATATATATTATATATATAATATATATATATAGTATATATATAATAGAGTATATATATATTATTATCATATATTAGGCCTTTATTATTCAATTCCAGCCGAACCGGAATTAAGCCGAGAATCACAAAAAAAATTCCGGCCGGAACCGTAATTTCTTATGAACTTTCCTTTAACTATAAAGAAATGTACAAAAAAAATATTTATAAACTTTACATAAAAATCTTATATTTAGTACAACCCCAACTTCATTAACATATGGAAAATCATCATTTAAGAGGAGAATATCTGAAGTCCAAAAATTTTAATAGTAAAAGGGAGAGTCTTGTATTTTCTGTATAGAATGTGCGAAAACCAAAAGACTAATAGATCCCAAGCCGTGAAATAAGTATTTGTGAGATAGTTTTCTCCCCCAATAAAATTTGGCATAATCAATGACCCCAAATCACAGAAAATAATGAATTTTATCGCAAGATAACTGCCATTCACCAGTCACCAGAAGAGAATGGATTCATAACTTATTGCCCAATCTTCAACCAACAAATCAGGCATGGCAATTTGGTGATTTTTTTGATTTTTTTAAAAAAATCAATTTGTGAATTTTTTTATTTTTTATATTTTTGATTTTTGGACTTCGTAATACGTCACGCGAAATTAATTTTGCAAGTCACAAATATAATATCGCGCATGACGTTAACGAATCTGAAAAAATAGAATAAGGTAAAAAATCAAAAAAATCACAAATTGATTTTTTAAAAAAATCAAAATTCACAAAATTCCATTTCCCTGACAAACTATCTTATCCATAGAGAAATATTTTGTAGGAATAATTGACCAAACTTCATGCAGGAAATGGAGATCACAGTATTCGAGAAATTTATCTATGGCTGTATCAAACTATAAGTACTAACAGATATATAGGAACGAGCTCACAATAATTCCAACGACTCATTTATTTTTTTACTGCCACTCTGAGCTACCAGCAAGTTTCAAAAAACTGGATCTTGATTGATCTCCAGCTGTTGAAATATTTCCAGGTCTCAGTCTGAATTAAAATCATATCAAGTTGAAATTACATGATATAATTGGTATATATATTTTCTTGTTATTCCATACCTTGTTGACACCATCACTAATTTTAAAGTGCCTCGAATTATATATAGACTGTAATAGTACAAAACCTAACGATATTGAACTCTTGAAGAAATAGACTGCTTAGCAGGATTAGCACAGTATAGCGTCTTCTCATAGGTGTATTATAATTCTCCTATAATATCGTTTCAAATTTTATATTACAAAGATAAGACGAAAAAGTATTTCGTCTGCAGAAATTTACGCACTGTGGTTTATTAAGAGTTTCTCAAAATTAGAAATACTTGTATCGAACATTTTCACATCATGTATACAGATATTACTTGAGACTGGTAATATTAACTTAAAAGCAAAGATACCAGATGATTCATGCTTATATCAACTTTTTGAAAAAACGTAATTGCAAGACTAGTGGATTGCTTATATCACGTAAGGGATAACATAAATATACATAGATGGATCATCCAATCCCCTAAAGCTAATAGCAGTATAAGTATAGGATTATATATTATGAAATTCAAAGTTGTTAAAAGGATGTGGAAAAAACCATCTGCATAGTTGTTAATCATATTATCAGTAGACAATCAGCATCTTTTTATTAGCTTCTCAATCTGCTAATAAATATATATGCAATAATCACTGTGTTATATATATATAGAAGATATATTGCCAATCATTCCTAATAATTTTAAGATACAATCTGTTATATTGACCAGGAAATTGAGTATATTTATGATGTGCTAATAGCCTAAGCATATGAATCATCTTAACTATATGACGCTAAATGGGATTACAAGCAAAATTAGTAAGAGTTATATATTAATAGTCTGAAAAAAAAGTCTTAGTCAGCGATTATATGAATTTATCGATGGAAAAGATATGTATAGGAAAGGTAAGATTAGACAGTAGGTTTCAGGGATAGGATCTATTTAGACATAATATTTTCACCAAAACGGTAAGTAGAAGTAAGGATTGTTTTAAATACTTTAATGTAGACCCATATACTAACTACTTTATTATGTGTTTCTACAGATTAATAAGTGAGAATTAATTGCTAATTATGTATCAATTGGGTAATCTACATTTGACACAGGAGAGTATGCAAATATAATCTAGAGATGTGGGTTAAATTGAGAAAAGTTGTTTATTAGCGAATGTTTTTCAGTTTATATTTCAAGCCAATTTTGCACTAGAGGTTCTAACCCCGCGAATATAGCAAGTGCTATTAGCAAAAAAACGAGAAGCAGGGTAAATGTGTAAGTTCTTGTACGAAATCTGAACGTATATGGAGAGTAAATATCCACGACATGCTAGGGTAGATTTAGCTTCTCAGAGATTATCAGTTATCAGAGCATATCAAGTGAAGAATGACACAAAGACAGATACTAGGTCACTAAGCTATCTGTTATTTTAATATTTTATATAATTTATTTTGCTTTCATAATTAATCAATTTTTATATTACTATCTTATTAATGTGAGATAAGATTATACAGATCTGATAGTTCTAATTTAGTGTTAAAAATGAGAAAGTTATAATACGTAATGATTTATGTTGCTCTGCAAATAAGAGTGTGATAGTGTCTTATAAGAATGATGAGATACAATTATTAAAAGTGTGTTACCAGCAAAATGATCAATTAATATTATGATGGATTGTAAAAAGGGAGTTTAAATTACACATTAAATCAAGGTTATGGAAGTAACAAATCTAATTTCTCTCAATTAAATATTATTTTTATTTAATTATTGCTTATTATTATTATTATTTCTGTATATAATTTTTAATGGGATTTATTTTCTTGCATCCAAACTATTTTATACATCTCCATTTTCTCCATTCATTTACAAGGAAATTAATATTTCAGTTAATAAATTTCTTTTCATATGCATTGATATAATTTTTATGAAGTATTATATATTTATTCGTGCTTTCTAAAAGATATGCCAATTCACGATGGTTGTTTCATGAGTATAATTCCATAGGCTGTCAACACCATTCACACGACCACCCGAAGTACTATCTATCACCAATCGTTTAATGGATTATTAGTCTATCACTCTCAAGAGACACAGCCCAAAGTGGTTATTATCAGTTCTCTGAAGGTCCTGCGCCCCAACCGTGAATAATTTCTTGAATATCAATTGCGTTGTACTAAACCGCCAACGATACAGGTGAAGAATTAATATCGGTATTCTCTGGAATACAACACTTCTAAAACACACTGAAATTTGCACAGGTTTAATAATATTGCCTAAAACTACGGATACTGAAATTTCTAACGCTGATTTAGCTTTCATATAGAATATATACTCACCTTACATAGATCGGTAGACCGG
This sequence comes from Trachelipus rathkii, assembly GCA_015478945.1. NCBI lineage: Eukaryota > Metazoa > Arthropoda > Malacostraca > Isopoda > Trachelipodidae > Trachelipus > Trachelipus rathkii. The sequence goes on along the minus strand of JABUQX010136400.1, from coordinate 686 downwards.
TTGTTGATTTATGAGTATTGTTAGTTTTCACTGATGGGAGTTAATTGAGAGTATACTACCCCACCTTCACTGGATGTAACGTATTGAGGTACTCTCCCTAACCTATTCACTTGAATCGGAGAATACCTTCTGTTTACTCCCATCCGTTCACATTATATTCGATAACGTTTAGGTATCTCCACCAATACTTTAATTAAACCAATAAATATGTAATATAATCTACTAAATATGTTATTTAATTCCTATATAACATATAAAGTTTCCTTACTCTATCTTAAACTTACTCTAGATTTACCTCGAGTTTTTAAGTACTGTTTTTGTATCATATCCATATATCTCGTAGAGTTACATACACTTAAATTAATATATTTATAAGTACACATTGTGTAAACTAAGTTATATTACAGACTAGTGAGTTGGCGAGTTATACTAAACATTGTATTAGGTTCCCATGACATGTTGTATCTTGGTAATTAACATATTATATTATTATATAAACTATTATTATTACTTTATTGATTAAATTTATTACATTTATTATTGGATATTTATTTATATATATTCTTATAATTGAATTAATTTATTGACATTTTGTGGGGATTATTATATATTATATTAGTTAATATTTAATATTTGAAATTATTAGATTATATTGTCGAATAATCCGCGTTATATATGATCGCTTT
>JABUQX010136399.1:20000-21648 GCA_015478945.1 Trachelipus rathkii | reverse complement strand
TATAATAATAATAATAATAATAATAATAATAATAATAATAATATAATAATAATAATAATTATTATAAAATAAAATAAAATAATAATATAATAAACAATAATTATAATAAATTAATAATAATAATAATAAAAAATAAATAAAAATAATAATATAATAATAATTAAATGTATATTAATAATAAAATATATAATAATATAATTATAACTGTGAAGTTAAATAAGGCATCCTTAGAAAGACACATCCCATATCTCAAAAAATACAAAAACAGGGAAAAGAATACATTGTTGGAATTCCTAGCAAAGGTCTAAGTGCGAAAATGTAAAAAAAAAAAAAAAAAAAAAAAAAAACAATTAATCAACAATCATCTACAATCATTCACATCTTTGATCCTGTTTAAAAATTAGTTAGAAAGTTAAAAAAAAAATAAAAAAAAATAAAAATAAAATTCAACATAAAAATGGCTATTTTTTGGTGGGGAGCTCGAGCCGGCGGTATATATATAGTAATAAATATATATATATAAATATAAATATATTATATATAATAATATATATTTATATATTATATATATATGATATATATATATATATATTAATATATATATATATAATATAAATTATATATAATATATTATAATTAATAATATATATAAGATAATATATATAATATATATATGATATATATAGTATATATAATAATATATATATATATATATATAATAATATATATATATATATATAAATATAATATTATTATATATATATAATATATATATAAATATATATATTATATATATATATATATACTAATATAAAATATATATATATATATATAGATATAATATAAAATATATATATATATTATTTGTAAGTATTACGCCGGGCAAATGTAGGGCTCGATCCGACGGGGAAACACAGAGGGGGGACGTTTTCCATACCCTATAGGGGAGGGCGGAGGAACCCCCCGACACCCAAATACGAAATAGCAAGCTTTCTAGAGAGGTCCCTGAGGTGAATATGCTACACCGTAAGTTCGCCCAGAAAGCCGAGAGACCCCATCCTGCATCGGTGGTATACCCTTCGGGTATTCTTTAGTTAAAAAAAAACAAAATTAATGAGAAAGTCTTTATTAACGAGTAACGTATAAAAGGTCCCTAAATAGGCCTTCTACCTCATTTATTACTATAATTAATAACAATAATTTTTTTATTATTTTTTTTTTACATTTTTCAAATCTAAAATTTTACCAGGGTTCCAAAAATGTATTCCTTTCCCTGTAGCTATTGGTTTTAAAGATATGATTTTTTTTTATGCATTTTCAGCACTAAAATTTACCAGCATTCAGCAATTATTCCTTCCCGGGTACTGTGTAGTTTTTTTAGAAATGTTGTGGCTTTTCTAAAATTAAAAATTTTGAGAACAAAGGTACAGGAGCTCATACACAAAACATTGAACGTACTTGCAACAATTAGTTTATTTATTTTCATACATAATTTAAATTTTGAACATGATACTAGAAACTGATTATTTACGCACTATTAGGAAAATAATTTCATTACAATAAATTCTTTATATTTAAATGGATTGTCTATTTTATTAAATTTAATATTTATATTGGTTTAAACTTCATTGAGAAAGAAAAATATAAA
>JABUQX010136399.1:0-15000 GCA_015478945.1 Trachelipus rathkii | reverse complement strand
TTTTTCTTTTTTTTTTTTAACTAAAGAATACCCCAAGGGTATACCGCACCGATGGCAGGAGTCGGGGTCTCTCGGCCTTCCGGGGAACTACGGGGTAGGACTAATTCCCCCCCTCCGGGGAGGGTCTCCGGGACCCCCCCCCCTTTGGTGGGTGTCGCGGGTTCCTCCGCCCCTCCCCTACGGTATGGAAAACTCCCCCCCTGTGTTCCCCGTCGGCTCGACCCCCTACATTGCCGTGTAATACCTTAAAAAATAATATATATATACTATGTCCCAGTTTCCCCCCCCCAAAAAAAAAAATAGCCAATTTTGTTTAATTTTTTTTTTTTTTATTTTTTTTTTTTTTTTTACATTTTGCTAACTAGCCAAATTTACCAAGGATTCCAAACTATTACATGACTGTAGCTATTGTAGTTTTGAGATATGATTTTTTTTTTTTTTTTTTTATTACAGTTTCCCTGTAAAATTTTGAAATGTCATTACCGTTTCAATATAACATTATCAAAAAACTAAAACAAAAACAAAAAAATATTTTAAAATATAAAAAAGTAAAATAAAAAATTAAATTTTAAGCATCAATAACTTCTGACGATAACCATAACATAAAACTGCAAAAAAAGCATCTTTTAAAAAAAATCAATAATGACAGTTGAAGCTCCTTTTCTTTCTTTTTTTATAATTTATATATATATAAGCACCAACATTATTTAAGGAAATAAATTTTCAGTCAATTGAAGAGATATATATATATATAATAGTATATATAATATATATATAGATATATATATATATATAATATATATATATATAGATATATAACAGAGAGAGGAGATATAATATATATATATATATATATATATATATATATCAACATATATACTATGTTGAATGGCCCTCACGATCATTACATACTATAAAGAAGGGGGAGGGCAATAAACAAAACGGGGGATTCTGACTATGAAACAAAAATTATATACAGTATGTAATCATCGCATTACATATTATACCGTCTTTCACAAGCAAATTGCTTGCAATTTAGCTTTATTTACATACTTATATACATTTATGTTCATCCTTCTGCTCCTTCTTCGGCGGATGCCTCTTCGGATGATTCTAACGTTCCTTCTTCAAATGAGCGGCTCAAATATTCCACAATCACATTGTCTTTTCCACAAATGTAATTCAAAATAAAACGGTACCTCTGTAAAAACAGAGACCATCTCATAATCCGTGAGTTTTGATACTTTTTCTTGTTCATGGCCGTAAGAGGCCGGTGGTCGGATTGCAAGATAAACTCTTTTCCATAAAGATACGGCTCGAACATCTTTATGCCCATAACAATCGCTAACTCTTCTTTTTCTAGCGTTGAGTATCTTTTCTGGGTTGGTGAGAGCTTATTACTTCTGTATGCCACTGAATGCAATATGCTTTTATCTTCTTGTAAAAGGACGAATCCCAATGACGAATCAGAAGCATCTACTTGCAATGTAAATGTTTGATCCAATCTCGGCATTTTAAGTATCGGTCTTGAACTCAGGGCTTCTTTTAGTCTCACAAACGCTTCTTGATGTTTTTCTTCCAACTTTATCTTCGTTGGCTCACTTTTTCTTGTGAGTTCTGTGAGTTAGGTGGTGACTTTTGCATAATCTTTCACGAAATCCTGGTAGTACCCAGTCAGACCCAAAAATGAACGCACCTGCTTTTTGTTACGAGGTGGCTCGGTCTTCATGATTTTGATAACGTTGTCTTCATGGAGACCTTTATTCCCGTTACCAATATGGTGACCCAGAAATTCGACGTTAGATGAAGCAAACTCACATTTCGTGGGGCGTATGGTGAAACCTTCGTCTTTCAATCTACCAAGAACAATCCGTAGGGTGATCAGGTGATCGTGCCAGGTCTGTGAATGTACAATAATATCATCAATATTGAAGTCTACATCGTTGAATCCATCAAGTATCCTCCTCATGGCTCTTACGAGGGTAGCACCGGCATTCACCATGCCAAACGGTAGCTTGATATTATGAAAATGACCGTCCTCGGTTAGAATCTGTCTTGTTGCTGCCTCTGGTCTGATCTTATTGCCAGTATCCCTTGCAATGTTCAAGTTTTTTGAAAATACTTGTTCATGGCAATTTCTACATAAGTTTCGATGTGGTCATCGGCTCGCGAGATCAAACACTTTGATTCCTATAATGGACCTGTAGTCTGAATCAGACTCTTTTTTACTACCATCTTTTCTTTTGTATTCACAACCACAGCGCAGAAAGGGCGTTGTAGAGGACTATAGTACCCATCTTGATCATTTTCTCCGTCTCTTCTTAACTCAGTTGCGGTTTGGTATACGGAAGCTTGAATGGCTTGAGCCTTATATGTGCTTCGTCTATGAGTTCTATTGCGTGAAAATCATTTTTGGCTGTGCCAGGCACATCCGTAAATATATCCTCATACTTCTCCAAGATGGTCATCAAATCTTTCCTCATAGGATCTGTTATTTCCATACTCACTTTCGTATCTGATAATTTCTCCTTCTGTACAGGTGGGGGGTCAATGTCCACAAGGTGGATATTTTCTTCATTCTCCGTATCAAGTATAACCGCAGAAGCACCTATTCCTCCTTGATGTTGACCTTCTTCTTCCTCTTCTTCGCTCTCCTCTCTTACATTGTACTTCTTAAGCAGGTTTATATGATAGGTCTATAAAATATCACCAACCTGTGTCCGGTAATTATCTTTACCATACGGTTCAATCACTGGGTATGGTCCACCCCAACGCATAAGCATTTTGTTATTAGACGTGGGTAGGAGCACCAGAGCCAAATCTCCTACTTTTAACTTTCTGCTCTACGCGCCTCTATCATAATACCTCTTTTGCGTGATTTGGGATTTTGCTAGGTTTTCTCTCGCTAGCTTTAAAGTCTCATTCAGACGTTCTTGCAAATCAAATACGTATCGGTATGTTGATCTTGCCTCGTCTGGGTTAATTAATATCACCCGCCCAAATCTCATGCAATATTTGCATAGGAACCCTCACAGTCCTCCCATACAGGAGCTCAAAAGGTGAGAATCCCGTGGAGTCCTGTGGGGCCTCCCTGTACGCAAATAATAACGGTTTTAAGAACTTGTGCCATTTTCTGACTTGCTCGTCGCACATTCGCTTGAGCATACGCTTTAGCGTCCCATTAAATCTTTCAGTAAGTTAGTGGCTCATGGGGTGATAGACGCTCGAGAATTTATGTTTAATATTCATCCTCTTGGTTACGCCTCTCATCAAATCGGAATGGAACTGACGACCATTGTCACTTATGATTTCTTTAGGCACTCTGAGCCTCATGAAGATTGATACGAGACTTTCGGTCATTTTCTGAGCCGTAATACTCTTCAGAAGAACTGCCTCCGGGTATCTAGTAGCTGCATCAACGAGTGTCAACACATACTGGTGTCCCTCGGATGATGGTGGCGTAATTGGACCTACTAAATCAATGACGACTCTCTGGAAAGGTTCTCCTATTATCGGCATGGGGCACAAAGGAACCCTCTTCACAGTTTCCTTAGAACAGGTTCTTTGGCAAATGTCACAGGAGTAGCAATGTCTGGACACGTCTTGGTGCAAGTTCGGCCAGAAGAATTGCTGAGTGTTCTTCCCCATCGTCTTCTTAACACCCTGATGGCCTTCAAAGATTTCGTCGTGAGCCACTTTCATCACTCTATTCCTGTACTCTTTCGGCACCACGAGCGTGAGCCTTTCTAGTTGATTTTCAACAACTCTCTTGTATAAAATGCCGTTTTTCAAAATGTATTTCCTTTCATCCTTTTCTACGGATTTCCAAATCTTCTTTAGAGTTACGTCGTCTCTTTGTCTCTCTTTAAAAACTTTACGGTCACGGATTAGTTCAGTAATCTGACCGTCGTGGACATCTTCCATCTCGTTCATGGCTGCGACACTTTGTGTCTACGAGCTGTCACTATGGGGCATTTTATCATTTTCCAATATGACATTATTTTCAAAGATGTCAATTTGACTCTCATCTTCAAATGTACTATGTACATTAGATCCCTTAGTATTATCTGATACTTCCAAGATACTTCCAGTATTTACAAGTGGCGCAGTGTAAACAACTTTACGCTTCTCAACTGCAACATCTTCACTTCCAAATTTTAAACTTGGGAATCTTGTTCATGGAACAATGGTGTATCCGCGGTTGAGTCTTCCTTCTCTACAAGCATGATTGATGACTTTTGGACAGACGGTGCTTCCTCCATTAACTTTTCGCCTTCCTTTCTCGCCTCTTCAGACATATGATCCTCTTGTTCGGCATTGCGCCTCACCATAGATTCTTCAGACGAATCTTCTTCAGCATGCTCGACAATGGGGAATAATAACTCTTTCTGAGTTTCTACGTCCTGCACAAGGTGCTGACCATGACACTTAGTGTCTTCCCATGCGAGGTTTGGCTGATATGGGGAAAGTGCCCCTTCGATGTTTTCTATAATTAGATCATACACGACCTCCGGCAGCACTGCTGCGGTCGTTTTACCCAAGAAGTAGGGGGTGTCTATCTCGACGTTTGCGAGTGGAACTTCTCGAGCCGTACTGTCTAATAGCCTCATGGTTGTATGCGTGCCAGTGTAGCACTTCTCGGGTACATACTTTTCACGTACGACCACAAAATTACAACCGCTGTCTCGTAACAACTGGACACGATATCCATTCACTTTCCCATAAGTTATCGGCAAGTTGTGTGAGAAGTGTTCAGACTCGCTCATAACTACTGTATCTTCAAGGATAGACGGTTCTTCACCTGAAGACTTCAGGACTTTATTTCCCTTTCGGAAATCTCCGGACGCTGCCTTACTTTTTCCGTCTTCTTTCTGCCTACTATTGGAATTTCCAAAATTCTTGCCACTACTGTTGAAGTATGGAGGGCATCTACAATCTCTGGCCAAGTGCCCTTTTCTTTGACACCTGTAGCAGACGACCACAGCTCTGGGTTCGCTGCTATTTCGACGTTGTTCTCGTCGTTCATTAACCTCGTTACTACCTTTTGCTGCGTTTTCCGTTGTTCTGGATGCGTGTTGGCTTGTGCTCTCTGAGTTATCGTTTCTGTGATAACTGTTTCCATTATTTCTCGGTTAAAATAGTTGCTATTGCTGTGACTTTTTACATTACTTTGACTCTGACCTCTTGCGTGACTTGACGTAAGTTTCATATGATGGGCTTCAATGTAGTTTTCTGAACTACTTATTATACTTTCGATATACTTATCGTTCTTTCTTTTAGGTAAGTGGCAAGCTCCTTCGGCACCGTGCTCAAGTATTTATCGATTGAGAAGAAATTGATCAATTCATCAGCAGTCATCTTAACTTGGCCGCGGTCAACCATTTTTGGAGAGCTTCAACAATTCTTCTTACATATACTCTGGGACTGTCATCTTCAGTCGGACACATGTTTTTGTATTTAATACAATATCCACTCTCAGTGAGATTATATCTAATCAAAAACGCTCTCTTCAATTCTTCGTAATTTTTCAACTCATCGACCGTGAAATTATTGAAAACATTAACTGCCTTTCCCGTGAGGAATGTACCGAGTAATAGAGCTTAATTTTCTTTTGGCACGTCGTTGGACTCTGCTTGTTTCTCGAACATCAACAGATATTCCTCAATATCGTTGATCTTTTCATCAAAGTTGGGTAACTTCAATTTTGGGTATCTACTCGCGTGAGAAACGCTGTTTGTGCTTGAGGAACTTTGGAATGTTGCTAATGTAGCTTCGTGTTGCCGTTGGCGGTCTTCTGCCTCCAGCTTCATCTTCAACATTCTTTCTTCTGACTCCTTGGCGATTCTGTCGACTTCTAACTTCTCCTTGCCCGCCTCAGCTTCCATCTTCTTTTCCTCCAATGCTGCATTGATCTTCTGTTGCTCTATTTCCTTTTCCATTTGAAACTTTTGTAGTTCCATTTCTCTAGCCATTCTCTTTTCTTCTATTTCGGCTTCTCTATCCAATCTCCTTTCTTCTACTTCTCTGACTAATTTCTTTTCTTCTACTTCTTTAGCCAATTTCTTTTCTTCTATTTCTTTAGCATATTCCTTTTCTCTAGCACGTTCCTCTCTCAAATAATTAAGTGCCTCCTGATTAGATAAACCAAATTCTTTGCATCTAGCAAAAAGTTCTTCCTGTGATGCCATCTTATCAATCTTTAAAACAATAGTACGTCACAAGGTCACTTTCAAAATTGCACGAGTCAAAAATTAAATTTTCTACTTTTTCAGATTTTTGACCAACCTGATAGCTCCATGTTTTCGACAAAAATTTGACAAATCTTGAAATATATATATATATATATATATATATATATATATATATTAATATAAAATATATATAAATAAATAAAATATATATATATATATATATATATATATATATATATATATATATATATATATATATATATATATATATATATATATATATATATATATATATCAATATTATACAATATATATATATATATATAATATATATATACAATAATATAACATAATATATTATATATATAATATAAATAAATAAAATATATATAAAAATATATATATATATATATATATATATATATATATATATATATTTAATATATATATATATATATATATATATAATTATGATTATTTATATATAAATTAATATCAAATTATTATTACTTTTTTTTAAGTGAAGATATTGTATATATAAGTATTTAGATAATACTTTCTCTCAAGCAATTATATATCAACGCATTTATTATACTATAAAAGACTACAGTTTATTACAGATAAATATAATATATATTATATATATATATATTATATATATTATATGTTCTGAAATAATTACTAGACAAAATAAACTATAGAAAAAAATAAATATAAAGTAAAATTTATATAAATATATTTATTCATCTATTCTAAATAACTGATTATCAAATACATATGAAAAATTTGAGCCCTATTGTTCTAGAGGCAATGTATTCCTTTCTATAAAGTGCTTTTAGCCTTTTTAAAAAATTATCTATTAAAATAATAATTATACATACAGACTTTCAAAAAATCCTATGCAAAGATATAAAATTAACCAGAGAAACTAAGAAAAATAGAGTAAGTAAATATTTGATTACATCGCAGCTGTTTTAACGCCTCTTAGACGAGTGAAAAACACAAAATTCATATTATAAAGGGAAAAGAAGCAATGTTCTCTCACGTATCGTTCGTGGCAAATTTTTCTTACGCTCGACCTTCAAATATTAATATATATACTATGTAGTAATAAATAGTTTTATTTTTTATAAAGTTAATAATAGAAAATTAGAATAAATAAAATGAGATTATTATAATGAGATATTAATAATCTATATTGAAGGAATATATATAAGGGTATAGAGAGGGGGTCACGTTAAATTTTAGGTAAGTATTTTTTAATATATATTTCCTTATATAGTTATGTTCTTTCACATAATAAAATAATGAAACTAAATGTCCCAAAATATCATATTAGCAAACTACCAGTGTATAGAATAAATATAAAATGAATATAATATATAATGAATTTAATAATGAACGTTTAAGAAGAGTAGTTATATTTCAATATATGAATATAAATAAAACTAGAATTTATGAAGGTAAAGAGATTAGATGTTACAATAACTTTAAAAATACAATGAGATATAAAATACTAATAGTTAATAATATTACAAATAGACTAATCAAGATAGCAAGAATAAAATATTTATAAAAAGTGATGTAAATAAAAAAAAACTATATGAATAATATTATATAAGAAAATATATATATGATTATTAATATATAAGCAAGTATTAAACAAGTATATTTATAGGCTATTAAATTTAGTAAAGAACAAATATCTTTAAAGAAAAATCGAATTGAAATATAATATATGTAAATATAGTAATAATATAAAGATAGACAATAATGAGGTCAAATTTCTCTTCAGAAAAAAATAGTAATTCTTTTAATATAAAATAAAAAATTAAACTAAAAGTTTCATTTGTTTAAATAATCTCTGCACATTAATTATTATCTTAAATAATAATCTCTGCACATTATTATCTTAAATAAAAGTTTTAAGTACCATTAATAATTCATTGCTCTATTATTATAAGTATATATATATATTTACATTTATAAATAATACTAATAGTTACTGTTAAATTGTAGGTTACACTTTATATTCGATTGTATAAATTTACACAGAGAGGTAAAATAAAAAAGGTTTATTCTTTTTCTTTTATCTTTCTTTTATTTCTTTTATATTTTCTTTTCTTTCTCCAAGTTTCTCAGTATTTTAAAGCTCAAAACATGTCTTTCAAAATAATAACTATATTTAAGAAGACAAAATCAAATATTCTTATCTTGCTAATTTCCATTATAAAGTTCATAGTATTTATAGTATTATTTATTAAGTTCCTATTGCTATTTATTAATATATATATTAATTTAGATTTTTAAAATTTATATATGTAGTATAAAACTTTAATTATTAAAAAAAATTTTAATATATATAAAAATATATTAATATATAAATATTTATTAATATATACATAATAAAATACTTTTATAAATATTATAATTTCAAATTTTTGCAATAGATTCCAACACTAACAAATATTTATAATCGATACTGATAGTAAATACTGAATGCTAATCACAAACGTAAAAATTAACGCCAAATACTACGTAAGCTTCTTATAAGTTTACAATTACATGAGCTACAATAAACAAAATGTAAATTATTATTGGTCTTAAATTGAAATCACAAAACTATACATATAGATTTATATAAATTAATCAAACTGTAACAAAACAATAGTACAGTATTAGAAAACTGCTTAGTACAATTTTTTCAGCTATCCCTAAAAACTATGACTCAAAAATAGTACTTCAAGCATAATGAAAAATGCTAAATATATAATATAATTATATATCCTATCACAAAGTTGACGTAAATATACATAATAAAAAATCAAGGAATAATTTAAAGTAAGAACCATAGATCAGAAACAAATTTACTGCTCTATATACAGCAATAAATTACTGTTCAGAACAATTAAAATATAAATAATAGTAATAATAATATAATTATTACACTCTTATGATGTGAAAAGGCTAAAATCAACCCACTTTATATATTATCTTTACAGGGTATCAAACAACAGAGAGCCTATGTCAATACCTTATTCTACTACGAAATCTTAAACTTAAATATCAATTTCATTGGCTAGTGCCACCCTTAATGAACAATCTGCTTAATCATAATAATACTACTGCGTGTTTATCTTCCTGAGGAGTATTAATAAAAGTTTATGACTACACTCATTAATTAGTATAGGTATCTTACAGTATAACTTGCTGAATTAGATACTACTTCTAAATAATTATTAAATTTAAATGGATAATAAACATTATACCAATTTCCTATGCATAGTGTAAGATTCTGCGATTATCAAAACTTTAGTACTACGGGTCTCTATAGTTTTTTAATGTAACTCAGTAAATCCTAAATCTTGAATACAAATATAGTAATTTTGCATAGTTGTAAAATTAAATCATTACTAGAGTGAATCTCGTCAGTGTCATTATGCATAATCTCTAAAAATAGTATTCTCAAATGACAAGTAAAACTTATATTCTCTTTCATATATATTCACCGCTTAATCAATACTTATAATATCAATAAATGGAAAATTGATTAAAAATATTAACAAAACATATGGACACTAATAAATTTTAAAATAATTTTAATAATAAAAAAAAATAAGAAACTTATGTACTGCCTATTAATTTTTCAAACATATATTGTGTAGATTCATTACTTTAGTTTCTAGACATGAGAAGATTTTATTATACTATAATATATCACTGATATAGGATTTAATATATATTAATAATAAAAACATATAATGTATATATATAAACTATTTCTATAATATATATAATAATATATAGTATAATTACTATTACAAAGTAATAAATATTATAATAATAGAACTAAATTATATTAATAAATATACTATGATAATATTATATATATTAGTATATTATTAATATTAAGAATTTATTAGCTTTAATATATATATATATAATACTATAATAATATAATATAATTATATACTGTGTAAATGTCACTCTAATAGACATGCAGAAAAAGACTACTACCATCATATAAATTTATATATTCGGCGAACATTAATATATATAATTATATATATATTATATATTATATGTTATATATTAATATATATATATATATATATAATTATATATATAATATATTATAAATATATATCTAATATATATATATATAATATATATATATATAATATTAATATATATAATATATTAATATATATATATTAATATATATATATATATATATAAATAAATTATATATTAAAATATATATAATTATATATATAATATTAAATATATATATATTAATATATATTAATATTATATTTAATAAAATAATAATATATATATATATACTAATATATATAATATAATTAATATATATATATATATATTAATATATTATATAATTATATAAATATATATTTATATATATATAATATATAATTAATATAAATAATTTAATATTAATAATATTAAAATATATTAATATATTAATTAATAATTATATATATAATATATTATATATATAATATATATTAATATATTATATATATAATATATATATATATATATAATTATAATATATAATATTTATATGCGCTACTTAAGATAAAAATATAAAAAAATACTTACAATATTTTAAATATATTAACTCTCATAGTATATTCATCCGTTGCAATAGAAATTATTATAATCTTTTAAATATTTATGTCACAAATTATCCTTAATAAAAATTCAAAAATATTTGCAAAATACGTCGATTTATATCGGTGCAACATACAAAATAATACTCTGAGAGCTAGCTGAGTTTAATGCTGGTAATTAGTGTTCAATAAAAATTAAATTTTCTATTTTAGAAATAAAGTGAAGTATTGATTATATTGAGGACATGCTTATTTCTAAGCATTAAAAATCTTAAAAATATATAAAATATTTTTAAATACGTGTCAAATCAAAACGTTGATTAATAATTTGTAATTATATTTTTATTATATAAATAATAATTATTATATTAAATTATAAAATTTATCAAAATATTTATTAAATTATCAAAAAATATATACTAATAATTATTTATATATTAACAATAAATGGTATAACTGGTACGTATAATAAAGATGGAGTGTAAGAACGTTTAAAGTACTTCCCGCTGTGCGCGATGAAAACGAACATATAAAAAATACTAAACAAGCCAACCCTGGCCTTCAACCAAATAATACAATCTCAAATACAATATAAAAAGCCATGACGAATTACCATCCTAAATAGATTATTAATAAATAGGTAGTATTATGGTGACAAAAGATAAAATTATGATACATGCTCAAATAATAATTAATTATATATTATGTAAATATGTAAAATTTTTTTATTTTATAGTACAAAAAAAAAAAATAATAGTAAAAACTCATCATTATAACACATAATTGACCACATATAGCAACCTTTAATAATGCAATAACTTATAAATACTTTGTAGTGTAAATAAACGAAAACTGAAATAAATAAATACATAAATCATCTAGAGCTAGCCAATAACATAATAACGCAAATGAATAATCGTCAAAGACATAAGTGAGTATAGTGAGAGTCTCGAAATATATGACTTATCAATAATCCTTATATAGAGGTAGTAAAGTTAACTATAGGCGGAAACTAATACTAATACATTTTTATACCACTTAGTGAGCACAAATAATAGTGTATAATCTAAGTAGATACTGAGAATAAGAAGTATATACATTAAGACCTAAATTTAGAAGAAAGGTGTGCATGCAAGCACAGCAAATGTTAGAGGAATAAAATCTATGCTATCAGGATACAGTACTGATATAAGTTAAGATAAAATATGAGTAGTTTATAAAATCTACAATAACTGAGCTAATCTAGTATTAACTCTAGTAAAAAGACAAGAAAATCAAGCAAATTCGTGATATCATAGGAGCTTTTAAATTTGGCAAACCCCCCACCTCCTTCAGAGAATCCATTCCTCCGTTTTTGTATGTTAGTAAAGCTATTTGTAAGTAATATATAGAAAAATATAATGCTTTTTATATGAATATTACTTTGAATTTTATAAGATGAATGAACATAAACCGATAATGGTAATGATAGTCTAGTGTATTAATTATTATAATTGATAGGATCCTATAATTAATTGGCTGTAATACATATGCTAAAAAGATCATAATTAAAATTAAATATTAATATATATTTTAGATATAATATAATAATATATATAATATATATATAATAATAATTTTGTATAGTAATATTGTTTAGCGAATCTCATAGTCATATCTCTAGAAATTCCTTTCTTCTTAATCATTTATATAATAGAAAATGTTTTTATATGATATATATATTAATATTATATTATATGAATATATTATTTAAATTTTTACTTAAAATGACTAAACAGCTATACATATGTTTTATTAGTACTATATTAATATATGTAATTATATTATATTTAATTAATATATATATATATATTATATATATTAAATAATATAACTATATATATATATATATAATATTAAATATATATATATATAAATATAATAATATTAATAATATATATATATATAATAATATATAATTTATAATAATAATATAAATATATAATATATATATAATATATTAATTAATAAGTGTATTAATTTAATATTAAATATATTATTATATATAAATACATATATTTTAATAATAAAATAATATATATAGTAATTAAAATATATATATATAATATATTAAGTAATATATATTAATTATATAATAATATAATATAATATATATATATATATATATAATAAATATATAAATAATCATATAATATTATATATTTTATTGAACTTGTATCTATCAAATGCCAATTAAATACTAAACAAAAATTTTTAATGAATTATAAAGTAGAAGAAAAAATATTAAGTGAAGCCTTATTTAATTATCACGTAAATTTTTCGCATTTAAATCACTGTATTAAGTTACAAATAAGTTAGCTTTAAGAACCATAATGATATTTTAACTTATCACTTTTCCTAACAATGGCATAATATTAACCAACTATTTTAAATATAAAGAAAAATAAATATAGAAATTTGTATTATAATATAATATATATATATATATATATATATATTAATATATAATATTATATATATATATATATATTAAATATATATAATATTATAATATATATAATATATATATATATATATATAATATATATTATAATATATATATAATATATAATATTATATATATATCAATACATTAATATAATATACTATGTAAGAAATGTCCATTAATCACGATAATCAATTTAATAAATAATTTTACAAAACCTGTATCATATAGGAATCGCATAATATATAATAAAATAAAACAAAACGGGGATTCTGACATTGTGATGGAACAAATAATTAATAATATATATTAAATAAGTTAATGTAACATACTCGCTATAATATTACTTTATATATAATATATAACCCCCTTTATATATTCACATAGCAAATTGCTAAAATTTAGCTTTATTTTATACATACTATATTATTAACATTTATAATGTCAATCTCATATCTGACTACCTTACTTCAAGGTACGGATCCTCTTCAAGGTAGTAAATTATATCTGATAAGCCTTAGATATCAAATGAGCGGCTCAAATAGTCCGCAATCACAGTCCTTATCCAACTAATAATGTAATTTACATAAATAAACACTTATAAAATTGATTAACCTCTTGAGAGTGTAAATAAAAATAGAGACCATCTCATAAATCCGTGAGGTATTGATCATTTTTTCTTGTTCATGCGCGTTTAAAGGCCGGTGGTAATCGGATTGCTAATTAAGATATAAAACTCTTTTTACTCAATAATGAATACGGTCATCGTAAATAATACAATCTTTTATGCCCATAACCAATCTCGTAAACTCTTCTTTTCTAGCGTTGAGTATACTAATTCTGGGTTGTAATTGAAGAGCCTTAATTACTTCCGTATATAACTCCATATACTATGAACTTCGTCAATATGTGAAGTCATCATAATCTCTCTCTTGCTAAAAGGATTACTAGTAAAATTACCATCAACATGAAGTAAATAACAGAAAGTAATCTACTATCATCAATGTTACAATAATATGATAACACAAATTATGGCAATTAAACTGAAGAAACGGTTAATAATGACGTTTGGAATCGGCTTTTTAGTGAGTTCTCTCACAAACGTACTTCTATGATGTTATTATCTTCCCTCATTATCATCGTTATGGTCATCTACCTAATTCTTGTGAGGCTAAGAAAATAAGAGTATATAGAATACGGTGGTATTACTATGTAATCAATCTTTCACGAATAATTCCTATATATACTAGGATAGTACCCTTTAGTTCAAGACCAAAAATGATTTAACTGACCACCTGTTATATTTTTTATACAGTAATAGGTATGCGTCATCGGTATTACTTATCAATATATTAGATTTGAATAATCAGAGTTATCATTTCAGTGGAGGACCTTTTATCCCGTTTACATTATTAATTGATTGACTCACAGATAAATCTAAGACGTTAGATGAGCAAACTTCACATATCCGTGGCGGCGTATGTGTGAAAACCTTTACGTTCATTTTCAATATTCTACCAAGTAACATCACGTTAATATATTATAGTTAAGGTGATTACAGTCATGATATACGTTGCAAACAGGGTCTTTGAATGTTCAATTAATATCTAATCAAATGTAGAATGACTACATCATGTAAATCCATCAAGTATACCTCCTACATGCGCTCTACGAGTTAGGTAGCCAC